>JBBPMT010000267.1:0-19861 GCA_038090455.1 Garcileccinum viscosum
TCAGAGCTGGTGTGAAGGGTCGGTGCTCAAGGAGAAATCCAATGTGGACATAGGCAAACGGATAGTGGTGCGCGATGGAATAGAATAGACGTGATGGGTTGCTTTGTACTAGAACATTTCCGGGTTGAGTGAAAAGCCTACGTTGTAAATACGGATCATAGATGAATCAGTTCAAGTTATCAACGATGATGAGATTGCCACTTCTTAGAAAGGCTTGTCACGCGCGTACGTTTTTTCTTTTCTTTTCTGCAGGCCACTCTGGTGGATTCCGGCGCCCGGAGCGGCGGACACGGTCCTGGCCACCGGATGTCGGACGTGGATGGCGCGATTGACCGGTCCTCGTTTCACCTCCAAGTTATTGCGGTGTAGTTCGAACCGGTAATGGTGAGGGGGATAGGCTGTGAGGAGGGCTGTTGGAGCTGCGGGTATTTCTCTGAGCACTCCGGTCCCCAAGTCGCCAGGTCGTCGGCTATACTCTCACCGACCAATGGGCCAATGGCATGGCAGCACGAAACCGTAAGTACTGTAGTACCTTTTAGCGTGCAGTTGTTCCCGGGAACGGCCAAGAGCCATGTAAGTAATGCCCAAGATCTCCAGAGACTGAAAACAGTAAACAGACAAATGACTGGTTTCCGCATCCTCAGGCTGACCGAGGCTACTGCTGCCAGTCCCAGATCAGTATTTTGACACATTACTTATGTAACCTTATGGCTACTTATGGCATGACAGGTAAATTTCAAGTTGATCACGCAGCAAGTAAAAATCTACTCATATCAGTAGGTTCCACTTCTGAAAACCTACTTGCTCGACACTTATCAACACTTATCCAAGTAAGTAGACAAGCATAGAGCAAGTAGACTGGCTTATTCTGGACTTGCACAAGTAACAAAAAGCATCCATCTAATATATTACACTATGTTAGCCGCTGGCTGTACCAACTACGCACAGCCACAGCGCATCACTTTCGATTGCATTCCATGTGGCTGGCACTGTGTGTCATGCAATGCAATGTGATCATTGTGCCTCTAGGCTTGCACAGAGATCTGTGGGGCAGGCATGTCATGCATCATGTGATGCAACACTGCTCACTGTCTGTGTCATCATGTGTGACATGTATCACCACAACTTATGGCATACAACTGCTGCCCCTATTTTTATCCCTTACTTTCTTTACTCATGGCTACATCTTGCAACTGCTTCTGTGTCATTGGAGTTACAAACAGTTGTCCATTCACCTTTCTGGATTCAAAGAACTATTGGAAACATGATGGTGTTTTGCCTCTCATCACTAGGGAGGAGCTTTTTATGGATTTTTCTATACTCAGAGGTGGAACTACTCCTCTTGAGGAAGGTACTTACTGGAGCACTGCTTGCATGGTTGCTCACACTGTTACACCAACCATGTCATCAATCCTTACCATTTAGGTGGTAGAAGACACCACATTTGCTGTACAATCTGTTTTGCAGCTTTTTGCATGTGGAGTTAGTATTGTTGTGCTTCTTTGATCCTTGCAACTCTTTAACAGTGGTACTTACATATATGCACAGGAGTTTATGCCTATGCCAGATGTTGCAGACCTTAAGAACAGAATGCCTCCTTCACCCCTCTTTTGTGTGACTGGAGAGGTTGCCCATTCTGGCTTCACTATTGATAACTCTCCCTGTGCATTCAACATTGATATATCTCAATACTGTGGGGTAGCACTTCAGCTCATCTGCTTATGCTGCTTCTATCCTGCAGAAAATGCTAGGCTTATCAAGACTTCTGTACCAAACATCAGAAAACATGTTGTTGTTTATGGCAATCTCATTTGCTTCATAAATACACACTGGTTAATTTGTGTTCATGACATTGCTTTTGGGCCTGCAGACATCATCTCATCTATATCCAATGTTCCACCACTATCATCAAAGACTCACTTCAATTGGAAGAAGAAGGATAAGAAAAGGGCAAAACATGAGGATGATAATGAAGTTGGTAAAGAAGCTTTGTAGTCAAAGCAGATGTCTGCTTGATGTTCTTTCCTGCTTACTTTTCTTCGCTATATACAGTATGGTGATTAACTCTCTTGCATCCCTCTTCTTTTGAAATGTGACTTTGCTCTCTTGTGCTGCATTATTACTGCATGACTGCTCATAAAGGTTGAACACAGTTTCTTCATTCATGCCATGAGTATGTCATTGTCTCACATCAATGTGCTACTGGGCCTGTGTGCAAAATTATATCTGACTGAAATGTGTAGAATCACACATGTTGTCTTTCTGCCCCTATTTCTGCTGCTTAACCTCAACCTCTTCCATGGTGGAAGAATTTATGCATCACCCCCCCCCCCCCCCCTCCCTTCCTATTGTTCCCATAATATGGAATAGGAGATGTGTCCATTGCAATGCATGGCTGTTGTCAACTGAAAATGATTCATTCTGTTGTATGAATGGTCAGGATGCTTTACCTGCCTTGCATCCACTCCCACATTGCATGCTTCATCTGTTACAATAGTATGACCATCATGCTTATCTCATGGAGTACAGTAGAATAATAAATAATCTATTCTCTTTTGCTGGAATAAATATGCCTGGAGGTTTCAAGCAATTCCCTATAGGTTCTACCCACAGCTCTCTTGCAGTTGTAATCACAGGTTGTACATATCACCTCATACATGATACTGAATGCACTAATCACTCCATTTATTGGTTCTTGTATAATGAAACTTTGTGTGCCAACAAAGCTCTTGAATTTGGCACACATGCCTTTGTCATGCAAGCAATTGCTAATGATCTTCAAGAAATAAACCCTTATGTCAGTTACCTGCAGACATTCCATATTATCTCTCAATGGTGTTCATGTATACTGGAGCTCCAAGACTTTACTTTCAATGCTGACTTTGCTGCTGTCATGCATGCTTCAAACTCAACCACAATAAATCTTTGCTCTGTCATTATCTGTTGTGAGGGAAATCATGCTCCTGAATTCATAAACATTCTCTGTCAACATTATAAATCACTCTGTTACACTTGGCCCAGGTGGGAATGAGTGTAGCCTCAAGAAGTGGTCAAGAGTAGAGGTCTTGGAGGGGTTGAAGGAAGCAAGGTCAATGAGGTCCTTGAGGGTGAAGGGATCAAGGGGGCTTCATGGTAGTATTGAGGGTCAGGAGATCAACACTTTAAGCAGTTGGACAGCTGCTAGCTTATGCAAGGGTTTTGGAGGAAGCATCCACTCAGAAGTAGAATGAGGACTGCTGGAGTGGTTGAACACTAAGTATATTCTGAGAGGTATCTAGGTGGATACTTGAGGAGGTCAAGGTTAAAGAAAAAGAGTATGCCTGTTGGAGGCATTTCAGTAGTGGAAAAATAGATGATGGGTAAGATGGTGATTGGCCAGGGAAATGGCACCACAACACAATAATGGATAGTGGAAAAGGTAGTAGCCAGTGATGGTAAAGGGTGAGTCAGAAAGTTGAGGCTATACTAATACAGAAGGAAGTATGACAAGTGAGAAGGTAAGGCAAAAATAAAGCAGTTATAGGAAAAGGGGGATAAAAAAAAGGTAGGGGTCCTAGTTAATTGTAACATTATTTCCTTAGTGAAATGGAAACCACCATGTTTACCATCAAAGGTCCCTGCACACCTTTGTGGGAGACCTGGTCATGTTGCTAATTGCCATGTTGTTATAGTCAAAGAAGTCTTCTTCACCAAACCATGCTCTGGCATGGCATTCCTTCCATGCTCTAAGTCCTTCCTCCATTTAAAATCCCCAGGCAGTATTGACTTGAGAGGTAAGTAGAGAACAAGGAAGAGGAGGTCAGTAGGATTGTTGAGAGGAGATCAAGACTATGGAGGAAGTCCTGGATTGATGGGGGGAGGGCTAGGATGAAAGGTGCTGATATGGACCAGATAGATGGTGGCTGGGACAGCAGACTTTTGTGTGTTCTGGAGCAGGGGCTAGACAAAGGAGGCAGTGGTACCAGGAGCAGTTGACTTGCTTGTGGCCTTGCTATCTATATTTGAAACAAATGAAGGAAGGGTTAAGCTGTTTACTAGTGAGGATGGTGTCATCTCCTTCTAGGATCTGTTGGCTCAGGTTTCAGATAAGGTCTTCATCAACCTGTTGGAGGTTATGTTTCTCTTTGGATTCCAAGAGGGAGGAGCTTGCAGAGGAGGTAGATGGAGCATCAGGGTAGTTAGAGAGATGGTTGAGGAGGAGGTGAGGAGGAGGTGTGGAAAGGGGGTTTTCTTGTAGATCCTTAATGAGACTAGTGAGTCTGTCAATGATTGGGATTTGCTTGGGAGGTGAGAGAGGGCTTTCAGCATTCCTGTCCATGGGGATGGCTTTTTGACCAAGAAGGCAGTCAACTTGGTGAAGGATGTCAACCATTTTTAGTTGCTCCATGAGAGTGAGGAGGGAGGTGGTCTGGGTTAGGGCTATTTTTTCAACAAGGGTAAGGAGAAGATGAATAGAAGAGTCTGGGGAGGGGGCAATTCTCTAAATAACCTGGGAGAAGTTTGCAAGGTAAAAAGTCTGGTGATAGGCTTGTTTGGCCAAAAAAAGAGGGGAATTCATTTGGAGGAGAAATTCTAGAGTGGTGGTACCATATGAGTCACATGCATATGAAGGTCAATAAAGTAGAGGTTTCCCTCCTTAGAGAATTCTTGAAGGTGGTGGGCATAAGGGAATTTGAGCACAGTTTCAAGGCAGGTGGGGCAGGATATGGTGGTTAGTGATAAGAGGATTTTTGAAGGGTTGATGGGAAGAAGACAGAGAGGAATGGGCCTTTTTATAGGCTTTAAGAACAGATTTGGCATTTTTGAATCCTTTCTCAGGGACCTAGGAGTCTTCTTTGGCTGAATAGCCCTTCCATCAGACTAGGAATTGGTGCTTCTGTGATATCCTCTTGTGTCAAATGACTTTCTCAATTTTGTATTTATTTTTCCTATTTATCAAGTTTGGTGGTGGCAAGGGGAAGTTAGGGCCATAAACTGCATTTTTGTGGTAAGAAGTTGAAAGCAACCACTAGTGCAAGCTATGGCACTTCAACAAGTTCAAACAACTAAGGGTCCTGTATAAGCTAGATGGGAATCTAACCAGAACAGACTGAGGTCTGCTGGTCGTGTATTGCAGTCTTATATACTATACATGTGTGTGCATGGACCACTGTAGGGCCGGCCTATGTTATCGATAAGCTATCTATGGTTACTATATAAGGTTAGAGTGTTCACACGACTGTGGGAGTGTTCCCATACATGAGATGTACACATGCTATGATGTCATGGTCTAGACCTATGACGTATTTATCTATGTAAGCTATGTCACATGATGTCATGTGACGAATATCAGGTCACGTGATCGAGGAAATATCTATCGATGGAGAAAAAGAAAGGGAGTTTAACGAGGGTCGTAACAGAAGTGAGTAAGGAGGCATGGAACATAGAATGAATATGCCAGATTTTGGGGAGTTGGAGTTTGTAGGTGACTGGAGATAGGACTTTGGTTATGGTAAAGGGTCCTTTTTGCTTAATGGCAAGTTTGGATGAGGCAAGGAAGCATCTTAGATTCCTGGCTTCCAACCAAACTTTGTCTTTTTTCAAAAAAGGTTTGAAGGGCTTGGACAATCATGCCTTTATGACTTGTCTGGCTAATTTATGGGCAAAAAGGGCTTTGTTTCTGGTGGCAAGAAGGGAGGAGAGTCTTGTTTTGACTGCTGGGATGTTTGATTCTGTAATAATGCTTGGAAGCAAGCAGGGTTTATATTTCATCTGTAACAAATGACTATTGAAAGGAAGTAAGAACAAGAAGATATGCAAGTATTGCTTGCCTATTAGTTCATTAGTCAGATTTAAGAGACTGACATCTTGTGTAAACTATTATAAACTCAAGGATAAGAGTAAAACTTGCTTGTGAGCCTGAGGTACTTCTTGCTGGTGGTCAACTTGGTAACCAATGAAGGGCCAAGGACAGAAAACAGCTGGTGATGCTTAGTGGGACCTATACAGGAGACTAGGTACAAGATCTTAGAAGAACAAGACTGGGAATCTTGTCTTCATAGGTGTTCCATTATATATACTATGAGTACAAGTGCATGAACCATGCCTTAAAGGCAGATACCTGCTATCTATGGCTATATACAATAACATTAGTAGTCCATGAGGTAGCCATGCACTATAGATAAAGGCTGTGAGGCAAAAAACATGGTATGGCAGAATGGAAGATGCCAGAGAGTATAAGAAGATAAAGGAACTATACTGTAAGGTGGCAGATCTATAGATATATGAAATAAGATCTGTAACAAGATCCAAGATCTATCAAGATACAATGGAGATCCAGATCGGGAGATACCATTGGTGATGAAGATTGAAGACTGAGGATCTATAAAATATAAGCATCTATAAAGTGTTAATAAGAGTAAATAATCAATAAATGATAAATCATATGATAGCTGAGCATTTATGATGTGGTCAGTCACATAACCTGTTATGAACAACTATCAGGGGGAAGTGAAAATGGGTGAGTATGCAAGTATCACTTGCCTATGTGTTCATAAGCTGGGTTTGGAGGTACCAGCACCTTGTCTGAACTATGATTGACTCAAAGATAAAGAGATGACTTGCTGATGAGCCCAAGAATACTACAATCTGGTGGTTGAGTCAATAGCCAATGAAGGGTTGATGACAGAGAATGGAGGTGATCCTTAGAGGTTCCAGGGAAGACTAGGGACAAAGCCAAGTAGAACAAGACTGGGAAGTCAATTTCTATTAGTGCTATATTATATACTATGAGTATATGTGCACAGATCATGCCTTAAGTGTTACGAACGACTATCGGGAGAAAGTGAGAATGAGGAGATTATGCGAGTAGCGCTCACCTATTGTGTTCGTAGGCTGGATTTGGAGGTACCAGCGCCTTGCACGAACTATGAGTAGACTCGAGAGTAAGATGAAGACTCGCTATGAGCCCGAGGGTCTACAATCCGATGGTCAACTTGGTGGTCACGGGGATCCAAGGACGGAGAGCAGAGGCGGTCCTTGAAGTCTGACAGGAGACAAGGTACAAGGCCGAGTAGAACAAGACTGGGGAGTCGAATTCTATCGGTGCTATATTATATACTATCGAGTACAAGTGCACAGACCATGCCTTAAGGGCAGGTACTTACTATCTATGGCTATGTGAGGTAAGTCCATGAGGTAGTGGCGCACTATAGATAAAGGCCGTGAGGCAATAAACGTGGTGTGGTAGAATGGAAGCAAGGGACCGTGAGAACTATGAAAGATGGCCACATACCATGAGGTGTGGCAGATCTATAGATATATGAAAGAATGCGAGATACGATTGGGATCTATCAAGATACGAGATCAATCGCCGATGAGATCCGTAGGCCGGGAAGATCTGAAGGCCGAGGATCGGGAACTCTATAATAATGTCAATAGATACAAACAAGAGAACTCGCATGATAGTATGTCACGTGATGACCAGCGTCTAGCTGTCATGTGACCGAGGGGAAGCGCTGGGGTAAGCGCGCGGCTATGATGAAAAGGGGTGAGACCCAAAGTGGAACCCTAGATTAGGGGCAAGGTAGGTCACGACCGAGGTTCGCAACATTAAGGGCAGGCACCTGCTATCTATGGCTATAGTAATAACTCCATGAGGTAGATGTATAATAGATAAAGCTATACAAGAAGCAATAAACATAGTGTGGCAGAATAGAAGCCAAGAACTATGAGAATTATGAAGGATGGCCATGTACCATGAGGTGTGGCAGATTTATAGATAAGTGGAATGAAAATCTGTGGCAGAGATCTGAGATCTATTAAGATACAATGGAAATCCAGATCAAGAGATATCATTGGCAATGAAAAGAAAGATTAAGGATTTATAGATACAAGCATCTATAAAAGTGTCAATAGAAGTAAACAATGAATAAATAATAGATCACATGATAACTGAGTGTTTATGGTATGGTCAGTCACATGACCCAATAAGATAATGCAGAAGCACTCAATGGGCAGCTATCAAGGAAAGGGGAAAAGTTGAAAAGGGAACTCTAGATTAGGGGCAAGTTAGGTCATGACAGTGTTCACAACATAACCCAATAAGATAACATGGAAGCACTTAGTGGACAGCAATCAGAGATAGAGGGAAGATCAAAAAAGGAACTCTAGACTAGGGGCAAGTTAGATCACAATTGAGATTCACAATACCATCATGAGAAAGAAAGGGAATTTGTTGGTGATGAAATGAGGGCAGTGATTGTAGGCAAATTTGGCATAGGGAATGTGTTCTGCCCAATTAGTGGGGTTATCATGGCAATAGATGCAAAGGTAGGTTTCAACTTTTTGGTTGACTTATTTAGTTTCTTCATTAGTTTGGGGGTGGTAGATGGTAGAGGGGGAAAGGGAATAGCCAATGAGCTTGGCCAGTTCTTTAGTGAAGGTGGATGTGAATTGGGGACCTCTATTGGAGACGATTTTGTTATATAGTCCAAATTGAGTGTAGACCTTGTAAAAAAAAAGGTTGGTGATGCCTTCTGCTGTCATCAATTTCTTAGTGGGGCAAACAATCACCCCCTGTTACGACCCTCATTAAAACCCCTTTCTTTTTCTTTATCAATAGATATTTTCTTGGTCATGTGACTTGATATTCGTCACATGACACATCACATGACATCATGTGACATAGTTTACATAGATAGGTACATCATAGGTCTAGACCATGACATCATAGCACGTGTACACCTCATGTATGGGAACTCTCCCACAGTCGTGTGAACACTCTAACCATATATAGCAACCATAGATAGCTTATCATAGACATAGGCCAGCCCTCAAGTGGTCCATGCACACTCTTGTACTGTATATATAGTATGAATACAGCACCAGCAGACCTCAGTCTGTTCTGGTTAGTTCTCTACTAGCTTATACAGATCCCCTTATTGTTTGGACTTGTCGAAGTGCCATAGCTCGCGCTATTGGTTGCTTTCATAAGAACAGACTCACTCCTACTATCTCACTTCGACACCAACAAGTGTCCCCCCACTTCTATCACGAACGTTGTGAATGACTTTGTCGAGACCTATTATGTGCATAGTCGGACCCCAGACTCAAGGGGATATAGTCGATTGCCAGACTTAAGGCACTAGCTGAAATAGCAGCTGGTTGTACTGTTACCACTGGTAGACCGCAACTACCACCTCCACTGCATTTATACACTCGTCCAGCGTATGTGACGGTTCGCATTGTCAGGGTAGACCTCATTCAAGAGGACCCTTCTGACCACCATACAAACAAGGATCAATCCCTTAGCACATAGAGGGTCAGCGCAGTGGAGACAACCGTGCAAACACCGCATCGCGATATCTATGGTTTTAAGAGTTGCAGCCTAACTGAGCTAAATCAGGAGCCATAGCCAGGCAATCCCCAGTTCCCCCACTCATAATCGACACTCGCGGAGTTACTGCTTGACCGCGACAAGTAGGAGTTTTTCCCCACAGGTATATGGACTTTTCTGATCTATACGGCGACGATTGGTGTGCCCTCCGAAACAAAAATTACATTGCAATTTCCTCCGACATCTCCGAATGCCTTCCCATTGACGAGGACTTTGATCCAAACGACACAATTGTAAGGGATGCGCCTTACCACATCGATTTCGCCCCCGATTTTCCCCTTTGGCTGCAACATGAATTCCTGCAGCACCATCTTGATCGCACCCCAGTACTAAAGGATGACACCCTCGATTTCTACCAATCGTCCATTGAATTTAACTACATAGATCATGTCGGGTCTATTCGATCGCCCTCCATCCCCGCTGGACTGCCCCAGCAGCAGCAGCAGCAGCACCCCGACTGTGTCTGCATCCCGCGCCCGTCCCTGCGACTTGAGGGCCGATCCCGCTGCCCTACTCGTCGATCAGCTCGCATTGCTGACCGAAAGAATGTCCAAAATGATGGTGAGGTTGGACCGATCCGAAAGAGAGAACCAAGAGCTAAGAGATTGGCTCAACCAAGACCGAGAGGACCAAGGGACCTCCACCCTTGAAGAGGTAGCATTGCAAAGACAGGGCAAGAGAGCGGAGGTAGTCAAGGACCCAGGAATGTATGACGGGTCGTATTCAAAATTCGACAAATGGTGAACGAAGATGTTAATCTTCTGAGAAACCAACCTGGACCAGTTCGGCGAGCACAAGCTGAACAGTGAGAAAAACTGGAACCTGGCAGTATTTTCCAGAATAGGCACTGATGGAGAGAAAGATAAAAATGGTGCAGGCACTTGGGCAAGAACAGAGCTCAAAAAGCACCACGATGCCAACGTTCCATGGCTTCCCTGGAGGGAGCTAGAAGGACTTCTCACAAGCCGGTTGTTATGCTGGGCGTCGAATATAACTCCAAGTCTAGACAAGAATCTCACGAAGAGTCCGTCAAGTCTAGCTTGGTCGAAGAAAGGGTCTCTCTATCTTGCGTGCGCACACCAAGAGCTCGAGGTAGCTGAGAATCGACGCTGAATTGCGTAGAACTAGCTAAAGAATATACACCATCGTGCTACAGGTATTTATAGAGGAAAGTGCGGTGCACAGACCAAGCTATGTCGTAGCAGTAAACGAGAGGAAGACATAAAGGGAAGATCAAGATGGAATGCGATGGAATCGCATGGAAGGGAAAATGAGTCATCCGCAGTAAGAATGAGTCAGAAGCTGTGGAAGGCTATGCATACAAGATAAGAAGATAAGGCGATAAGAAGATAAGGCGATAAGGCGATACGAAGATAAGAAGATAGGAAGTTAGTCTGAGGGTGGAGGAAGACTAAAGAGAAGGGACCCATTGGCCGAAAGGAAAAGAGACGAATCAACGTTAGAGAAAGAAAAGGGGTGGGACAAGGAAACGGTACAACCCTCAGGGATGATATCGACTGTAACATTACCCCGTTTGTACCTTGGAGACTCCGACTCCAATATTACCCTAAGTCGAATGTCCTCCCGAATTGTGTTCAATGGCATTGTCAATGTCGCGGTCCTCCTCGTTGGATGATTCGCCGCAGAAGGGACAATCAGACTCGAGGTGTCTGACGGTCTCGCAGAGTCGACAGAGGTGGATGGTGGGACAGGAGTGAGCTGGGTGTCCCCGTTGATTGCAAAGCCCACATCGATAAGCCAGGCATTGAATGTAAGCGTGATCCTGGCTGGCACAGACAGGACAAGGAGGTCCAGGGGTCGACTCAGTTGAAGGTGAATTTCCCTGATTATTCCGCATAGTCACGGAGAAATGAGGAGGGGGAACTGGGATGGGCTGATTGACGGTAATTGGGGAAGGGATGGTTCCAACTGGGCGAGGATAGGGCTGTCCCGGGAGAGACTGATGAGAGGAGGTGCGTCGCTGACGGCTAAGGGATGGAGAGGTGGGCGAGGAGAGAGAGGCTCTGGAGGAAGTAGGGCTAGAGCGGGGCAAAGTCTGTTGCAGAACGACTGGGACGAGCGAGAGGGCTGGGGTCCCCCTTCGAGGGGGATCGGTCCGAAAGGGCTGACTGGTCAACGGAGGGACGTTCTCATCTGTCTCAAATGGAGAGGGGAAGGGAGAAGAGTGTTCCCGAGCTACTTCAACATAGAGACGGCGTTGTCGATCAGTGAGGGAGTCCCAATGGGGGCGGAGGACGTTCCATAGACAAGAGGGGTGAAGGAATGCTACCGCATCAGAGAAACCAGAGTTGGCTAGGATGGAGAAGGTATTAGAACGAAGGTCTGTTAGTCCCTGGAGTATGGCAGCGTATACTGTAGAAGAAGAGGAAGGACGAGAAATAGAATCGTAAGAATGAAGGCGAAGGTACGTATGGTAAAGACAAATCCCATTATACAAAGAGGCGTGTGGAAGTGAAGAAGAAAACACGTTCTGTTCCAAAGTAAAAAGGAGATCAGGAGTTTCAAGAACAGCGGCAAAAAGAGCATCGTGAATATGAGGAGGAAAAAGGTTCGGGATGATAGGAAAGCTGGGGTATGAGAGGCCAAAAGTGCGGGAGTATGAGGACGGAGGCGTGTTTCGATGAGTGGGACGGCGAGGCATGTCAGGATAAAGTGGGGAAATTTTTGGGATGGTGAGCTTTATATGCGGAGAGGAGAGAGGCGGTGTTAGACAAGTTCCGTTCCGGTTCCCAGGTATTTTCGGAAGAAGGCCATCCCTTCCACAACACGAGATATTGGCGACGGCCACGAGTTCCTCTGTGGGAAAGAATTTGCTCCACTTCGTATTCTTCTTCCCCATCGATTAGGTCAGGAGGAGGAGATAGGAAATTCGGGCCGTGTTCCGGGGTTTCCCGATAGGACGATAATTTGGAAGCATGGAATGTGTCATTGATGCGCCATGTGGGAGGAAGTTTGAGGCGATAAGACACGGGAGATAGTACCTGAGAAATTTCAAATGGTCCTTCTCGTTTAGGGGAGAGTTTTCGAGAAGGGTAACGAAGGTGAAGATTTTTGTTATCAAGCCAGACCTTATCTCTGACTTTCCAGGGGATGAAGCGAGATGAGACGCGTTCCTTCATGAGGCGTTGGGCATGTTTATGGGTGTCCAGGGCTTCTTTCCTTGCTTCGGATAAGAGGGATAGGCGAGATTCAAGATTGGGAAGGAAGGTTTTGCCGATAGAAGGGTAGGCACGAGGTTCGTACCCTAGGATTAAGGAGAAAGGGGTTTTACCGGTTATGGAGTGGATAGAAGAGTTGTGGCAGAATTCTGCCATGGGGAGGAGGTCGGCCCATGCGTCAGGTTTTCCTTCGCAAAAGATGCGGAGATAGGTCTCCAACTCCTGATTGACCCGTTCGGTTTCTCTGTCAGTTTGGGGATGATATGCTGAGGAGAGGGCGAGGTCGTATTTTAGGAGGCGAGCCAGTTCTCGAGTGAAGGCGGAAGCGAACTGAGGGCCACAATCAGAGATGCATCGATCGTGAAGGCCGAAGCGAGGGAAGATATGTTTAAAGAACAGAAGGGCGATGTCGGCGGCAGAGGAGGTTTTAAGACAAGGGAGGAAAATTACCCCTTTAGTAAGCCCATGGTCGACCACGACCAAAATGGAATCAAAACCAGAAGAAAGAGGAAGATCGGTGATAAAGTCCATAGAGATCTGTTGAAAAGGACGAGTAGCGGAAGAAGAAAGCAGGAAAATGTTACAGTCGATATCATCCCCGAGGGTTGTACCGCCTCTTTGTCCCATCCCTTTTCCTTTTCTCACGTTGATTCGTCTCTTTTCCTTTCGGCCGATGGAACCCTTCTTTTTAATCTCCCTCCACCTGCGGACTAACTTCTTATCTCTTATCGTCTTATCGTCTTATCGTCTTATCTTGTATACATAGCCTTCCGCAGCTTCTGACTCATTCTTACTGTGGATGACTCATTTTCCCGTCCATGCGATTCCATCGCATTCCATCTTGATCTTCCCTTTATGTCTTTCTCTCATTCACTGCTACGACATAGCTTGGTCCGTGCCCCGCACTTTCCTCTATAAATACCCGTAGCACAATGGTGTATGTTCCTTAGCTAGTTCTACGCAATTCAGCGTCGATTCTCAGCTGCCTCGAGCTCTTGGTGTGCGCACGCAAGATAGAGAGACCCTTCCTTCGACCAAGCTAGACTTGACGGACTCTTCGTGAGATTCTCATCTAGACTTGGAGTTATAATTCGACGCCCAGCATAACAAAAGAACTAGCTCTTCCCTCGCCTCCTGCTTCCGAGCAGACCGCCCAACATTTCGTCCTCCACTTCCTATCGCAGCTTTCGCGTCCCTACTTCCCCCACTCCTTCATCCAGTCCTTCTCGTCCTCCGTCCCCTACACCTACCAATACCATGTCCTGCCCTGAGCTAAAAGCTGGTCTCCCTGACGCATTTTCGGGAGAAACGAAAGATGCCAACCATTGGCTGCAGGCCATGAAGGCCTATTTTACGATGAACGCTGCTGTATATGCAGACGACGCAGTGAAGGTCCTAGTCCTTCTTAACAAGATGACCAAGGGGAATGGAGTTCCCTTTGCAGAGGGTTGGTATGGAAAGATAAATGATACTGCCATCCCTGCGACCGATAAGACGTTTGCCTGTTTGGAGAAGGACTTCATTGCCACCTTCTATCCGTTTAACATCGCCTCGGAAGCTCATCGAAAGCTTCTTGCCCTTTGCCAGGATACCCACAACAAAGACAGCGGATTCCAACAGTATGTCGCCGAATTTCGTCTCCTTGCCCAACGGGCCAACATCACGGACGAGCCCACTCTTCTTGAACACCTTGCTTCGGGAATGGATCCCAAACTCATTGTTATGATCCTCTCCCAACAGACGCAGCCTACTACGGCTAAAGATTGGATCGAGCAAGCGGCTAAGTATCACGCCCAGCAATGCCGCATCGCTGACATCACCTCCGGTCAAGGAGGATACTTCCACAACTCTCGTCCCGCTAAGGATCCTAATGCCATGGACGTTGACGCCATTTGTCTCTCCCCTGTCAAAAGAGCCCGCCATTTTCAGCAAAATCGCTGCTTCATTTGTCATAAGGTTGGTTGTCATGCCAGCAACCATAGTTCCTCTTCTTCGTCAACTTCCTCGTCCTCCTCCTCTCCTCATTTTACTCCTCGCCCTCCTAAGGCTCCCTCTGCCCTTGGGAAATATGTTAACCAGATTGTCGCGGATCGAAATATTTCCAAGGAAGAAATTCTCAAAGTACTCCACACTGTCTATGAGGAAGAACCCGTAGAAGAATCCCCCGAAGTCTCCGTGGCTACCACTACTGCCAAAACCTCTGATAGTGAAGAGGGTTTTTGAAAAGGAGAGTTAGTTCGATGTCTTCCTCTCCTCATCGCCTTGCACCTGTATTCTGTACTACTCCCCATGCCAAATCAATCCGAATTCCCATCTCTCTATCAGCAAAGAATGGTGCACAAATCGTCGACCTGTCTGCTCTAATTGATAGCGGAGCAACGGGCAATTTCATTGATCACTCCCTTGTCCAAATTTATCAATTCCCTACCTCGAAAATTCCCAAACCTCTCGCTGTTTCTAACGTTGATGGAACCCCCAACCAGAGTGGTGTCATTCGCCTCAAAACAACCCTCCTTCTGCGAATTGGAGATAACGAAGAACTTCGTGATTTCTTTGTAATCAACTGCGGAAAGGAAGCAGTAATTTTAGGCCTACCATGGTTACAGGACGCCAATCCTAACATTAACTGGCAAACTGGTGTTGTTTCCATTCCTGATCGCTCTTCTTTACCCCGACAAGATGACCCTGTCGCACACTCTCAATGATACTTGGTTCGTTACCTCTCCGAATCTACCTTCTCTATTCGAAAGACCACTATTGCCACTGAGCTCACCATAGCTCAAGAAAAAGAAAAGGTTACCCTCCCTCCTGAACTCGCCTCGTTCGCTGATGTCTTCGCGAAACCCCCTGATGGGACACTCCCTCCTTCTCAACCCTTCGATCACGCCATAGAACTTAAAGACTCCTTCGTCCCAAAGGTCACTAAGGTGTACCCTCTTAATCCAAAGGAACGCGAAGCATGTAAGGAGTTTATCGCTGAACACCTCGCCTCGGGAAAGATTTCCCCCTCAAAATCCCCTCAAGCCTCGCCCTTCTTCTTTGTACCTAAGAAGGATGGTTCCCTTCATCCCTGCCAAGACTATCGCTACCTCAATGAACATACCATAAAGAATGCCTACCCGCTCCCTCGCATCTCTGACCTTGTTGACCAACTCCGTCCTTCCACCATTTTTACCAAACTCGATATTCGTTGGGGATATAACAATGTTCTTATCCGCCCAGAAGATCGCTGGAAAGCCGCCTTCATCACTCCCGAAGGCCTCTTCGAACCCAACGTCATGTTCTTCGGATTCTGTAATGCCCCTCCCATGTTCCAAGCCCTGATGCAGCACATTTTTGGCGACTACATTGCCGAGGGATGGCTTATCATCTATATGGATGACTTCTTGATCCACAACGATGATTTATCTCAACATTGGCTCCTTATCCGCAAAGTTCTCCAACGTGCTCGAGAGCACAAACTATATTTCAAGTTGGAAAAGTGCGCCTTTGCCGTGTCCGAAGTGGAATTCCTGGGTCTTGTTATCAAAGCTGGGTCTTTACAGATGGACCCCACCAAGCTCTCCGCCATCGAAACTTGGTCCCCTCCTCGATCGGTCAAGGCTGTTCGATCCTTCATCGGTTTTTGCAACTTTTACCGCAAATTTATCCCCAACTTCTCTACTTTAGCCCGCCCGCTCCTTGATCTCACCAGGAAAAATGTATCTTGGGATTGGTCTCCTGCCTGTGAAGCGGCATTCCGTCAACTCCAATCCACTTTCCTTGCCAAACCCATCCTCGCTATGCCTGATATCACTCATCCTTTCACCATCATGACTGATGCTTCCCTTACTGCCTCTAGTGCTGTACTCATGCAACCCGATGGGAACGGCGACCTTCATCCGTGCGCCTACCTATCCCGCACCTTCTCTCCCGCTGAACGGAATTACGACATTTACGACAGGGAACTCCTTGCGGTCATCCATGCCTTGGAGGAATGGCGCCATTATCTTCAAGGGACTGGTCTTTCCGTCACCGTCCTGACCGATCACAAAAACCTCACTTATTTTCGCCAGCCCTGTAAACTCTCTCGTTGACATGCTCGTTGGCAATTCTTTCTCCAGGACTTTGACCTATCTTTCCATCATCTCCCCGCCTCAGCCATGGCTCCTGCCGACACCCTCTCTCGTCGTGACAACATCGACACTTCTTCTGACAACGCCGATGTCACCCTCCTCCTGGACACCCTCTTTGTTCGTGCTCTCAATACTGCTATATCTTCTAAACTTTCTTCTCTTATGGCCTCTGACCCTTTCGCTTCTGCTGCTCTTTCCGCCCTCAATGAGGGAACTTCTCTTCTTCCTCATGCCTCTCGCACTGATTGGGATTTTTCTGATGGTCTTTTGTATTTTCGTCATCGTCTTTTTGTCCCTGAACCTCTTCGTCGTGATATCGTTCGTTCCTGCCATGAGTCTCCCTCTGGAGGTCACGGTGGTGTTCTTCGCACCCAAAACCTGGTCGCTCGCGACTATTGGTGGCCGGGTCTTTCTACTTTTGTTCGTCGTTTTGTTCTTGGATGTGCCACTTGTCAGGCCTCCAAAGTCAATACCCACTCTTCCGCTCCTCCTCTTTTCCCGCTTTCTTCTTCTGCTACTCGTCCTTTTCAGCAAATCTCTATGGACTTTATCACCGATCTTCCTCTTTCTTCTGGTTTTGATTCCATTTTGGTCGTGGTCGACCATGGGCTTACAAAGGGGGTAATTTTCCTCCCTTGTCTTAAAACCTCCTCTGCCGCCGACGTAGCCCTTCTATTCTTTAAACATGTTTTCCCTCGTTTCGGCCTTCATGATCGATGCATCTCTGATCGTGGCCCTCAGTTCGCTTCCGCCTTCGCTCGAGAATTGGCTTGCCTCCTAAAATACGACCTCACCCTCTCCTCAGCATATCATCCCCAAACTGATGGAGAAACCAAATGGGTCAATCAGGAGTTGGAGACCTATCTCCACATTTTCTGCGAAGGAAAGCCGGATGCATGGGCCGATCTCCTCCCCATGGCAGAATTCTGCCACAACTCCTCCGTCCATTCGGTCACTGGTAAAACTCCATTTTCCTTAATCCTCGGCTATGAACCTCGTGCCTACCCTCCCATCGGCAAAACCTTCCTCCCCAATCTTGAATCTCGCCTATCCCTCTTATCCGAAGCAAGGAAAGAAGCCCTGGACACCCATGAACATGCCCAACGCCTCATGAAGGAACGTGTCTCGTCCCGCTTCACCCCCTGGAAAGTTGGAGATAAGGTCTGGCTTGATAACAAAAATCTTCACCTTCGTTACCCTTCTCGAAAACTCTCCCCTAAACGAGAAGGACCATTTGAAATTTCTCAGGTACTATCTCCCGTCTCTTACCACCTCAAACTCCCCCCCACATGGCGCATCTCTGACACATTCCATGCTTCCAAACTATTGTCCTATCGGGAAACCCCGGAACATGGCCCGAATTTCCTATCTCCTCCTCCTGACATAATCGATGGAGAAGAAGAATACGAAGTGGAGCAAATTCTTTCCCACAGAGGAACTCGTGGCCATCGCCAATACCTCGTGTTGTGGAAGGGATGGCCTTCTTCTGAAAATACCTGGAAACCGGAACGGAACTTGTCTAACACTGCCTCTCTCCTTTCCGCATATAAAGCTTGCCACCCCAAGGATTTCCCCTTCTTACCCTGATATGCCTCGCCATCCCACTCGTCGAAACACGCCTCCGTCCTCCTACTCCCGCACTTTTGGCCTCTCTTACCCCAGCCTTCCTATCATCCTGAACCTTTTCCCTCCTCATATTCGTGATGCTCTTTTTGCCGCTGTTCTTGAAACTCCTGATCTCCTTTTTACTTTGGAACAGAATGTGTTTTCTTCTTCACTTCCACACGCCTCTTTGTATAATGGGATTCGTCTTTACCATACATACCTTCGCCTTCGTTCTTACAATTCTATGTCTCGTTCTTCCTCTTCTTCTATGGTACATGCTGCAATACTCCAGGGACTAACGGACCTTCGTTCCAATACCTTCTCCATCCTGGCCGACTCTGGTTTTTCTGATGTGGTAGCATCTCTTCACCCCTCTCATCTATGGGACGTCCTCCGCCCTTATTGGGACTCCCTCACTGAACGACAACGCCATCTCTATGTCGAAGTAGCTTGGGAACATTCTTCTCCCTTCCCCTCTCCATTTGAGACTGACGAGAATGTCCCTCCGTCAACCAGTCAGCCCTTTCGGACCGATCCCCCTCGAAGGGGGATCCCAGCTCTCTCGCTCGTCCCAGTCGTTCTGGAACAGACTTCGCCCCGCTCCAGCCCTACTTCCTCTAGAGCCTCTCTCCCCTCGCCCACCTCTCCATCCCTTAGCCGTCAGCGACGCACCTCCTCTCATCCATCTCTCCTGGGACAGCCCTATCCTCGCCCAGTTGGAACCATCCCTTCCCCAATTACCATCAATCAGCCCATCCCGGTTCCCCCTCCTCATTTCTCCACGACTATGTGGAATAATCGGGGAAATTCACCTTCAACTGAGTCGACCCCTGGACCTCCTTGTCCTGTCTGTGCCAGCCAGGATTACGCTTACATTCAATGCCTGGCTTATTGATGTGGGCTTTGCAATCAATGGGGACACCCAGCTCACTCCTGTCCCACCATCCACCTCTGTCGACTCTGCGAGACCGTCGGACACCTCGAGTCTGATTGCCCTTTCTGCAGCGAATCACCCAACGAGGAGGACTGCGACATTGACAATGCCATTGAGCACAATTCGGGAGGACATTCGACTTAAGGTTATGTTGGAGTCGGAGTCTCCAAGGTACGAACGGGGTAATGTTACAGTCGACATTGTCCCCGAGGGTTGTACTGCCTCTTTGTCCCATCCCTTTTCCTTTTCTCATGTTGATTCGTCTCTTTTCCTTTCGGCCGATGGAACCCTTCTTTTTAATCTCCCTCCACCTGCGGACTAACTTCTTATCTCTTATCGTCTTATCATCTTATCGTCTTATCTTGTATACATAGCCTTCCGCAGCTTCTGACTCATTCTTACTGCGGATGACTCATTTTCCCGTCCATGCGATTCCATCGCATTCCATCTTGATCTTCCCTTTATGTCTTTCTCTTGTTCACTGCTACAACATAGCTTGGTCTGTGCCCTGCACTTTCCTCTATAAATACCCGTAGCACGATGGTGTATGTTCCTTAGCTAGTTCTACGCAATTCAGCGTCGATTCTCAGCTGCCTCGAGCTCTTGGTGTGCGCACGCAAGATAGAGAGACCCTTCCTTCGACCAAGCTAGA
>JBBPMT010000268.1:0-19814 GCA_038090455.1 Garcileccinum viscosum
AAGCTATGTTACGTGATGTCACGTGATGTGTCATGTGACGAATATCAAGTCACGTGACCGAGAAAGTATCTATCGCTGGTGAAAAAGAAAGGGGTTTTAACGAGGGTCGTAACATTACCCCCCTTCTAGTGTGGAGATTCCAGATCCGCAAAGGACCGAGTTGGAGATGAGGGTGGTGTGCAACGTCCCGAGGTAAAGTTCACAAGGGGAGTGCTGAAAACTGTGTCAAACAGTTCTCTCGCCATTTTCAATTTCCGAGGTGCCGCGGGGTTTAGACGATGGAAATCCGCAATGGCTTTTGAAGCCGACCTTTTAAGGTTGCTCGCAGATTCCCAGGTGCGATCGCTTTCGTCATATCCTTTCCAGTGAACGAGGTATTGGAATCCTCGGCCTATGGGTCTACTATCGACGATGTGCTCAACTTCGTACTCGTCGTCGCCTTTATCATTAACCGATACCGGACCGGGGCGTACGACAGGTTGTCCATCGAGGGGTTCTATATATGGTTTAACACGGGACACGTTGACAACGTTGTGCGCCCGGTTCGATTTTGGGAACAGCAATTTGACGGCATTTGTATACACGTCAATGACCTGATAGGGTCCGATCCATTTCTCGGTAAGTTTCCGGGCCGGTCGATCCGATAACGTCAAGTGATCGGTCGAGAGGAGTACGAGATCACCGATTTCATAATCGGGGGCTGGCTTTCTATGTTTGTCAGCCTGCTGACTCATTCGCTGACGAGCACGTTCTAGATTCTTCTTGGCTATGTCGTGCGAGTTCGAGATTTCGTCGGCGAATTCTTTAGCTGCCGGAGCTTTTATGAGTTTGGGTTCTACCCCGAGGCGTGGACTATAGGTTTTGGTTAACTGGAAGGGACTATATCCAGTTGACAACGATTTAGTGTTATTGAAGTTAAACTGGGCGATGGCTAGCCAATCCGCCCATGTCTCCTGCTTCTCGGCTATATATAGACATAGGTATTGGTTCAATTCCCGATTGACTCGTTCTGTCTGTCCATCGGTCTGAGGGTGGTATGCCGATGTCATTTTCTTTTCTATTTTCAATAATTTCAATAAGTCCATCATCATCTGAGATGCGAACTGGGGGCCTCGGTCGCTGACCAAGCTATTTGGTAATCCGTGGTATTTCCACACGTGGTCTCTATACAGCTTTGCTGTGCCTTGGGCGGTGACCGTTTTGTTCGTGGGAATGAGGACTACTTCTTTGGAGAAGCGGTCGACTATAACGAGGATAGCGTCGAAGCCTTTACTATCTGGTAAACCTGTGATGAAGTCGGCGGAGATAGAGCGCCAAGGTCCTTCGGCCACAGGTAGGGGTTGTAGTAAACCGGCTGGCAGTTGGTTTGATGTTTTCATGCGTGCGCATCTATCACACGACTTACAGTAATCGATGATGTCTTGTTTGGCTCCTGGCCAACTATAGTATCGAGTGACAAAGTCGAGCATCTTTTCAGCTCCTTTGTGTCCGAAGAAGGGGTAGTCATGGAATTGGGTAATTACCCCCCTTCTAAGCTCGATTGGCACCCAGATTTTATCTTGGTAATGCCATAATCCTTCACGGAGGATCGTCCCGTCTGGGGCTTTCAACCCTGAGTGCGCTATTTTGATTCTATCGAAGAGTTCGATCTCTTCAAGAGATCTGACACGATGTGATGGGATGACGGTGGTGCTTTTGTTGTCGTCTTCTATTCCTATCATGTGATCCTCTCGTCTAGAGAGGGCGTCTGCTTTTCCAATGGATGTTCCTGGCTTGTTGACCAAGATGTAATCGAATCTGGATAAGTACTGTGCCCATCGCGCTTGGCGTCTGTTAAGATCTTGGGATTTCATGAAGTACTGTAGATTCCTATGGTCTGTCCATATCTCGAATTGGTGACGAGCTCCTTCTAGGTGATGTCTCCATTGTTCGAGTGCGAGAATGATGGCTAACATCTCTTTATCGGCTATGGTGTAGTTCCGTTGTTCCGGTGTCATAGAGTGGGACATGAAAGAGACCGGGTGCCATTTGTCTTCTATTTTGGTAGAGAGCACAGCTCCTATAGCGAAATCTGATGCATCGCATTCTACCCTATATGGGGTTGTATCGTCTGGGTATGCCAGTACCGGTGCCGTGGTAAATGCCTTTTTGAGCTTGTCAAAAGCTTCCTGTTGTGCCGTTTCCCATTTCCAGGGTTGATCTTTTTTGGTGAGATCGTGCAACGGTCTTGTGATTAGACTATAGTTGTTAATGAACCGTCGGTAGAAGTTGGCGAGACCCAAGAAGCTCCTGACTCCTTTGATAGTAGTGGGCGCTGGCCATTCCATGACTCCTTTGACCTTTTCGTGGTTCATTGATACTCCGTGTTCGCTGACATCCATGCCCAGCATGTCTACTTGTTGGACTCCGAAGAAACATTTTTCGGGTTTTACAAATAGGTTGTTTTCGCGTAGTTTTTGTAGAACCTTTTTCACGGTTTCTCTATGTTTGGCCATGTTGTTGTGTTTCGAGAAGATCAACAAGTCGTCTAAGTATATGATGATGCAATCATCCATGTCTGCGAAGATCTCGTTCATCATTTGTTGGAATGTGGCTGGGCTATTGCACATTCCGAAGTACATGACGAGGGGTTCGTAAGCCCCGAGGTGGCAGACGAAGGCTCCTTTCCATTTGTCGCCTGGTTTGATCCGTACGTTATTATATCCCCATCGGAGATCCATCTTGGTGAAGATCTTGGATCCCTTTAGTTTATCTATGATTTGCGAGATTAGGGGTAAAGGGTAATTGTTCTTGACAGTCCCTTCGTTTAAATATCTATAATCCATGACCATGCGCTTTTTGCCGTCCTTTTTGGGGATGAAGAACACAGGTGACGTTTGCGGTGATTTAGAGGGTTGTATGTATCCCTTCGAGAGTTGATCATCTACGAACGCTTTAACTTCGTCCTGTTCTTGGGGGGATAACTTGATCAATCGACCCTTTTTAGGTACGAAATCTGGTTTTAGATCTACTGCGTGATCCCATGGTTTGTGTTCTGGCATACGCTCGCTTGCCTTCTTCGAGAAGACATCTATAAAGTCGTGGTATTCTGATGGTACGAGTTTCTTGGCTTCGGATGCGTCGGCTGGTTCGTATTTGCCGTTATCGGTTCTACCGATGTGATATCCATAAGCTTGTTCGTGGGATTCCATCCTATTTATGTAGCTATGATGTAATGCTGCACATGACGTGGGGCAGCGGTCCATGGTGACGGTTTCTTTTGTCCAATCAATGGAAGGGTTGTGTTCTCGTAACCAGGTATATCCGAGTATCATCTGGTTTTTATCCAGATTGGTGACATCCACTGTTACTTTTTCGCGATGTCCCATGTAATCGATGATTAAGGTGGCAGTATAGGCTATTCCACCTGCTGAGTTGATTGTTCCATCTACGTTGTAGACCGGTACAACTTGTTCGAGACTTTGCAAAGGGATTCTTTCCTTCTTTGCCCATGTGGTATCTATGAAGATGCCGGTTGCGCCGCTATCCAATAGGGCATTTACGGTTGTTTTTGTAGTTTTGGTAATTATATCTATTTTTACGAATAGTTCACGAAGTGGCTTAAGAGTGCGCACTTTTTGCTCGTTCGGGTTCGAGGGGGAACTATTTTTATTTTTTGTACAAACGGAATTAAGCGTCACTTCCCGGTGACCAAGCTCCTTTTCGGAGATCCCCGTTTCGGTAGATTCAAAACTAAATATAGAGGAGGAATCGGAATTGCTATTTATTTTACAATCGCTATCAAGATGAGAAAATGAATTTGAAACGGATAAAGAAAACGGGTGAGCACTATCTTGGCGTCGCACCCTCGATCGAGATGGAACTAAAGAGAAGAAATCCGGAGATGAACTATGTACATATTTAGGGTCCGTATTGCTTGGTACACTACCCGATGTGTCCAAGCTTACTCTTTTCCCTGTGTGGATTCTAGATCACGGAAGTAGGCCCTAGCGGCCTCTAAGTCCATGCCACGAATGGCGCCTTGCCAGTTTACCTGGTTGTTTTTGGCCGGATTTGAGAGGGTGGCCAAGGGTCGTTGCGCGGAATCTTGATTTGTTAAAGCAGTTCCTTCTGCTCTTCGTGCATTCTTCGACTTGAATTTGGAGCATTCCTTGCGGTGCCCCCCTCTTCTAAATCCGCACTCTGCACAGGCCGTGCTCTTGGCCTTGCAGTCTCGTGCCATATGGCCTTCTTTGCCACAGTTGTAGCAGCCCTGAGAAGATCGGCCTATGTCTTCTCGGTTGTCGGAGTGCAATGCATCGATATCCATTGCGTTTGGGTCCCTGGTGGACCGGGATCGAGTTCCATCAAATCTTGATTCGAACGCTTCAATGGCGTTGGCGTAGTCCTGTACTTTCATGACGAATTCGTACAGTGAGGCAGGGCGTTCCTTTTGCATGTACATATGCTTGATTATGTCTTGTCGGACGCCTTGCTCTAATAGGACTATGCCCATTTTTTCTGTGCACTCTGCCTGGTCGTAGAGCGCTAGCCATTGAGTTAGGAACACTTGTGTTCTTTCGTTCCTATACTGCTTTCGACTCATCAATTTCTTGATGGCTATGTCTTTCTCGTTACCAATTTTGAACCGTCCTGATAGGAGTTTCTCTAGGTCTCTCCAGGGTAGCCAGGGTACGCTGGCGTCTCGGCGCTTTTTGAGCTTGGTCCTTGCCCAAGCGCCTGCACCGTTCTTGTCTTTTTCTGAGTTGGTGCCTATCCTGGAGAATACTGCCAGGTTCCAGTTCTTTTCTCCGTTCAGCTTGTGTTCGCCGAACTGATCTAAATTGGTTTCGCGAAAGATGAGCATTTTGGTCCACCATTCGTCGAATTTGCCATATGTTCCATCGAATAGTCCGGGGTCTTTAACAACCTCGGCGCGTTTGCCTTGCCTGCCGAGCGGGTCCTCGACGTCGTTGTTCCTCCCGAGGTCCTCTCGGTCTTGGTCTATCCGGTCCCGTAATTCGCGGTTCTCTTGCTCCGATTGTTCCAAGCGAAGCATCATTTGTGACATTCGCTCGGTGAGCAAGGCGATCTGATCGGCGAGTAGGGCACCGGGATCGCTCCGGGGCTCTCGGGGTCGGGCGCGTGAGGCGGTTATGGTCGGGGCGTTGCTGAGGCTGCTGGATGGGCGGTCCAGGGGCGAGGGAGGGTTGTCGTAAAGTCCCGACATGATCTATGTAGTTAAATTCGATTGTGGATTGGTAAAAGTCGAGGGTGTCGTCGACTAGTACGGGGGTTTGATCGAGGTGGTGCTGCAGGAATTCGTGTTGCAGCCAAAGGGGGAAGTCAGGGGCGAATTCAATGTTGTAGGGGGCGTCCCTTACTATTGTGTCGTTAGGATCGAAGTCCTCGTCGATGGGGAGGCGTTCGGAGATGTCGGTGGAGATGGCGATGTAATTGCGGTTTCGAAGTGCTCGCCAGTCGTCTCCATAGAGGTCAGAAAAGTCCATATACTGTAAATGAAAACTCCTATGTGTCGCGGTCACACAGTAACTCCCGAGTGTTGGATACGAGTGGGGGAACCGGGTACTGCCTGGCTACGGCTCTCGATTTAGCTCGATGAGGCTGTGAGTCTTAAACCCGTAGAAGCTCACTATGCGGGGTTTGCACGGTTTTCTCCGCTGCGCTGACCCAATATGCGCTAAGGGATGGATCCTTGTTTGTACGGCGGTCAGAAGGGTCCTCTCGAATGAGGTCTACCCTGACAATGCGAACCGTTACTTACGCCGGACGAGCGTTTGTATGCAGTGGAGGTGGTAGTTGCAGTCTACCAGTGGTCACGGTACAACTGGCTGACTATTACAGCAAGTGCCTTAAGTCTGGCAATCGACTATATCCCCTTAAGTCTGGGGTCCGACTATGCGAGCGATGAAGAGAGTAAAGGTAGTGGTGACACGGTTCTGGTGTCGAAGTAGGATAGCAGGGGAGAGTCTGTTCTTATGAAAGCAACCGATAGCGCGAGCTATGGTACTTCGACAAGACAAACTTAGAAGGGGGACTGTATAAGCTAGCGGGGAACTAACCAGAACAGACTGAGGTCTGCTGGTGCTGTATTCATACTATATATACTGTACAGGTGGATGCACGGACCACATGAGGGCCGGCACTGATTACAAAGGTAGTGACTAATGTATACTATATACGGTTATAGTGGTCTCACGGGTGTGAGAGAGTTCCCATACATGCGTAAGACATGCGTTATGATGTCATGGTCTAGACCTATGACGTACCTGTCTATGTAAGCTATGTTACGTGATGTCACGTGATGTGTCATGTGACGAATATCAAGTCACGTGACCGAGAAAGTATCTATCGCTGGTGAAAAAGAAAGGGGTTTTAACGAGGGTCGTAACAGGCAGTATATGCTATGCCACTTGCCAAGTTTGTTGTTCCATCTATACTGGAATGACAAGGTCTAGCAGTTGCATCGGAATTTGATTTTCCTTTGCCCATGTTTGGTCAATAAATATGCCTGTGGCACTGCTGTCTAGCAAGGCTTAGCATTATATTTTTGTGGTTTTTGTAATTATATTGATTTTTACAAATAGCTTACAAAGTGGTTTAAGAGTTCTCACATGTTTTTCTGTCAGGTTCAAAGATAAGCTATTTTTATTTTTTGTATAAGCAGAATTAAGTGTTACTTCCTGGTGACCACGTGAAGCATCAGCTATTGAGAACAAGAAAAGAAGAAAGGTACATAGTATGATGACTGCCTATTGCAATGCTTGCAGGCTTAAAGGTTGCTGTGTTTCATGCTGATGCAAGACTTGTGTTGCGATCTCTGTCATGACCTATCTAAACCCTAGTCTAGGGTTCCCCTTCTGGCCTTGCCCCTCTTCCCTTATAGCTACACACTTGTCCCAGCACTTCCTTTGTGGTCACATGACTGATATCACGTGACATCCCCTATTGTGGACTATTTGTATCTATTGACACTTTTATAGATGCTCGTATCTATAGATCCTCACTCTTCACATCTTCATCGGTGATGGTATCTCCTGATCAGGATCTTCATTGTATCTTGATAGATCTTGGATCTCGTTACTGATTTACTATTCATTTATCTATAGATCTGCCACATCCTCGTTGTACATGGCAGATACATCTTTATATTCTCATGGTGGGCTTTCATTCCTTGTACAGCTCTGCCTCATTATTGACTCATGGTCTTTATCTATAGCCTACTATAGTATGTGCTGGCCCTACAGTAGTGGTCCGTGCACCATCTTGTATAGTATATATAAGCTTGTAATAACCAGCCAAGACTCCCCAGTCTTGTTATAGTCAGTCTTGCATTGTCTTCAGTCACCCTTAGGCCTCTTTGTTGATCATGTGGCCTTCTGCAGCTCACTTCCACTCTTTACTTCAAGACTTCCCCCAATAGGTATAGCTTGTTCCCCTGCAAGATGTAACTCTAGGTTACTGGTGAACACATAGGCATGTGATCTCTTTGTGTATACTTTACTCATCATTCTTCCTACTTGATAGTGTTTGCTACATTATAATAAGACTGTCTCCTGGCCTCCCTTGTAACTGGGACATCTTGCCCCCCATAGCTTGATGGCCTCGTTACTGGCCTCAATTGACTAACTTGCAAAGATATAGCTGAACCTTTCATTTTACCAACTTCACCCCATCCTTGATATATGGAAACCAAAGAGATAGATTTCACTCACAAGCTACCCATGAGCTAATTGAGTCTTTTCATTTATCTTATAGATTGTCATATAGATCTCCTTTGGAGAAGATTGATTCACCTAGTTCCATGAGAAGATATTGCATAGTTGTGAGCAGAGTTCTTGAGTATATGCCACATATAGTTTGGGCTGCTCATGTTGGCCACTATTGCACTATCGAGAGCCAGGAACTGAGTCCCTAACCTCCATTGGATTGATCTGACGATTTATAGAATTTTTGGAAATTGTCATGCTTCGGCTGACATTCCCTTCTCCCCCTTTTATAGAAATAGCTATAGAAGCCGCATGCCCTGAGTTAGTGCATCTTATTGCTGACACCCCACATCACCTTGATTATTGGATGCCATGTCCTCTTTGGGAGAGATCACCTGATAGTCATTGTATCCTCTTCCTTTCTGAGGTGATTCTCCATTCATCGATTGCTGTTATAATCATATTGCATAGGTCCTCGTTACTGGACATCATAAGTATTTGTCTCATGAAGAAAAACATGGACATGATATAGATTGCCTTTTGATAGATGGAAATAGCAAACCCATAGAGAGGGCATGATCCAATCCCCATCCTATAGGACATGATCAATTCCCATCCACAAGGTCCCCCTTTTCCTGAAACCCAACATAGCCCCATCAATAGTTAATCACAAGAGATATCGAACTCTTTTATCCGACCCACATAAAAAGGCATTGAGTACCAACCTCTGCTGCAAGATTTCCCCCATATAGCATTTCCTCCCCACACATAGCTTGATAGTTCATTGCCAATTGATAATGGCTTGATGATTCACATTGTCGCCATAATCTTGACTTGATAGACTTGATAGCAACTCCCTTTCCACATTGATCTTAAATCACTGACATATAGGCGCTCACTATATAGCACATACGAGTTCTTATTCCAATGGGAAATTTTTTTTTGAGATATGCCTTCCTTTTTTTTTTTTTCTAGCTTGTTTATTGTCATTTCTCAAGAGCATTGGGATGCTGCTCTTTAGAGAAAGCATAGATGTATAGGGATACACAAGGGTAGGAGTGTAAGTGACTACTAATAGAGCATCTATAGGCAATGGTGATAGCCAACTAATAGGGACTTGCCTAGCAAGTGTATAATAAGCAGTCCCTATAGTGGTGTAGTGCAGGAGCACAGCCAGCCGGAAGTGCAAAAATCCAAAACTTTTTGGATAGTATCTCTTTTCATCTTTTATTTTAATGTTAAATCCCATAGCAAGTTCATTTCATCCATTCAACCATTGACACTTTATCGATTTCATAGGATATAGGGCTTTCATTGCCAGATTTTATATGGTAGCTGACCTCAAAATCACATTATTACCTTTGGTCACCAAGATATTCTTGTTATTGATCGTCATAGGTTTCCCCCTTCATATTGGTCTTAAACCACCATTTTTATTGCATCAACACATTATGGTCCTCTTTCCTTTATTTATTGCATTTCTCATTGACTTTGTATCATTTTTTATGGACACTTACATATGGCCCCCCCAAGACATTTATAGACATGATAGTCCCCCTAGATACTGACCCTCCAAGTTTATAGGTCACTCCTCCTCTTCATTGTCTCTGATATAGGTTGATCTGGAATCTCGACCATAGAGAGGGCATAGTGTTGCGATCTCTGTCGTGACCTACCTAAACTCTAGTCTAGGGTTCCCCTTCTGGCCTTGCCCCTCTTCCCTTATAGCCACGCGCTTGTTCCAGTGCTTCCTTCGTGGTCACATAACTGATATCACATGACATCCCCTATTATGGACTATTTGTATCTATTGACACTTTTATAGACACTTGTATCTATAGATCCTTGCTCTTCACATCTTCATTGGTGATGGTATCTCCTGATCAGGATCTCTGTTATATCTTGATAGATCTCAGATCTTGTTACTGATCTACTATTCATTTATCTATAGATCTGCCACATTCTCATTATACACGGCAGGTACATCTTCATATTCTCATGGCGGGCTTCCATTCCTTATACAGCCCTGCCTCATTATTGACTCATAGTCTTTATTTATAGCCTACTATAGTATGTGCCAGCCCTACAGTAGTGGTCCATGTACCATCTTGTACAATATATATAGGCTTGTAATAACTGGCCAAAACTCTCCAGTCTTGTTATAGTCAGTCTTGCATTGTCTTCAGTCACCCTTGGGCCTCTCTGTTGATCATGTGGCCTTCTGCAGCTCATTTCCACTCTTTACTTTGAGACTTCCCTGATAGGTATAGCTTGTTCTCCTGCAAGACATAACCCTAGGTTACTGGCAAACACATAGGCACATGACCTCTTCATGCATACTTTACTCATTGTTCTTCCTACTCGATAGCATTCACTACAACTTGAAGTAAAGAAGTAGACTCACTTGTGAGTCACAGATGGAGGATGCCAGTAGAAGTCCTTGTACAGGAGACTAGGCACAGAACTGAATATAACAAGACTAGAGAGTCTTGCTCGGTGATTACACTACTATATATACTATGGTACATCATGCACAAACCACTAGTTAAGGGCCAGCAACTACTATAAGGGGATAGATAAAGCCATGAGGCAACAACATGGTGTGGCAGAATAGAAGAGATGCCAGGGACTGTGAGAAGTATGAAATAGTGCCATATACCATGAGTTAGCTGTGGATATAGCAGATCTATAAATATGTAGATGAAAGGAAGATCAAGATGCAATCAAGATCTATTAAAATACAAGATGCAATTGCCAATAGAGATCTGTAGCCAATGAAGATCTGAATGGCTAGGATCAGGAACTCTATAAAAGTGTCAATAGTGGTAAATACTCAGATGTCATGTGATGACCAGCATCTAGCTATCATGTGACCGAGGGGAAGCACTGGGAATAAGCACGTGGCTATGTCTGAAAGGGGGAAAGCCATATGCGGAACCCTAGACTAGGGGCAAGTTAGGTTATGATGATGTTTGCAATACCACACTCCATTTCGGAGTTTACTGCTTCAGTTATGTCATCTGGTAGACTACCACATTGAGATGACAGAGATGAAAAACTATCTAAATTACATTTGCTAAGTACTGGAAAGAGGTTGAATTGAGTCTTCTGGTCAATGGGGGGCACAAGTTTGCCTGCTGTTATCATGTTTGAAAGAGGAGAAAAACTATTTGATATAGGTAATGAAAATAGGTGAGCACTATCTTGGCATCGCACCCTTGAGCTAGGAACAAGGTTAAAAAGGAATGATTTAATGATGAAATGAAAATGAAGTCCATATTAGTCATACAACTACCTAATGTAGACAACCCTACTCTTTTCCCTGGATGGACTCAAGGTCCCTGAAGTATGCATGTACTGTGTCAAAGTCCATACCCCAAATGGTAGCTTGTCAGTTAATTTGCCCAGCTGGTCTGGAGTTTGATAGTGTTGCAAGTAGGGGTGTGGGTATGGTGTGTTGGTTTGATGATGCAGTTCCTTCTGTGACATGTACTTTTTTGGATTTGAATTTCAAACATTCTTTTTGGTGTCTGCCTCTTCTAAATCCACACTCTACACAAGCTGTACTCTTGGCTTTGCAATCTCTTGCCAAATGGCCTTCCTTTCCACAATTGTAACAGCCCCAGGTTGATTGGCCAATATCTTTCCAGTTGTCAGTGGTGTGATCTATTTCCATAGCATTGGGATCACATCTGTTTTGGTTCACTTGGAACCTTGATTCGAAGGATTCAATTGCATTGGCATATTTTTGTACCATGGCAATAAAGGTGTGATGGCCAGCAGGCCTGTCTTGTTGCATAAACATATGCCTTACAATGTCTTGGCAGACTGATTGTTCAAGTAGCATAACACCAGTGCTTTCTTCAACTTGTGCTTGGTCATATAATGCTAACCACTGGATTAGGAAGACTTGTATTCTCTCATTTCGGCCTTGTTTCCAGCTGATGAGTCTCCTCATTGCTATTTCCTTCTCATTTCTGATCTGGAATCTATTGTTTAGCAGTTTTTCCAGTTGGTTTAGTGACAACCATGGCATGTTTGAAGCATTAGCTATCGAGGGTGGTAAAAGAAGAGGGTATGCAGTCTGGTATAACTGCCTATCGGTAATGCTTGCCGGCTTAAGGGTTGTGGCGTCTTGTACCGTCGATGGATGACTCGAAGTAATGAGAGTAGACTCGTAAGGTGAGTCACACTGGGAGATGCTGGTACAGATCCTTCTTCAGGAGAGTAGGCACAAGACCGAGTATAACAAGACTAGGGAGTCTTGCCTTGGGATTACACTCTATATATACTATAGATACAAGTGTACGGACCATGCCTTAAGGGCAGGTACTTGCTATCTATGGCTATGATATAAGTAGTCCATGAGGTAACAGTGCGCTATAGATAAAGACCATAAGGCAATAAACGTGGTGTGGCAGAATGGAAGCCAGGGACCATGAGAAGACGAAGGAGTACCTGCTGTGTACAATGAGAATGTGGCAGATCTATAGATAGGTCAATAAATCAAGATAGGGATCGAGATCTATCAAGATACAAGATGCTATCGCTGATAGAGATCGTAGGCCGATGAAGATCTGAATGGCTGTAGATCAGGAACTCTATAAAAGTGTTAATAGTGGTAAATACCCGATGTGTCACATGATGACTAGTGTCTAGCTGTCATGTGACCGAGGAGGAGCGCTGGGAGTAAGCACGCAGCTATGTGAGAAAGGGGTTAAGCCGAAAAGGAAACCCTAGACTAGGGGCAAGTTAAGTTACGACGATGTTCACAACAACATTATTGTTGCAGTGCTTTTTAATTTCTGTGTGCACCCAGGCTCCTGCACCGTTCTTGTCTTTTTCACCACTCTCAATGCCGATCCTTGAGAATACTGCTAAATTCCAGTCCTTTTGGCTGCCTATGCATTGCTCGCCAAATACTAAAAGGTTGGTTTCTTTAAAGACCAGTATCTTGGTCCACCATTTGTCAAATTTATTGTAGCTTCTATCAAATAGTCCAGGATCCTTGATGACTTCTGCTCTCTTTGCCTTTGATTTGTCGAAACTACTTGTGGCCAGGTGATCGTTGTCTCTCTCCTCACACTCTTGGTCCAATTGGCTTTTGAGCTCATGGTTTCTTTGCTCAAGCCAGTCCATCTGTGCCGACATAAGAGACATGAGCTTTTGTATTAATGCAAGCTGATTTTCTAATCAAGATGCATTGTTTGGAGAGGAGCTGAGGCAACGGGGGCTTGGCATGGGCATTGTTTCCATTTCCGGGTTCATTGAGTATCCAGACATTGTAATTGAAGGTTATTTTGCTTTGGTAGAAGTCAAGAGTGTCGTCGAGGAGTATCGGGGCATGATTGAGGCAATGTTCAAGGAACTTGTATGGAAGCCAATCAGAAAAGTCAGGGGTGAATTCTATTGTGTATGGAGCATCATGAACTATGGTATCATTTGGGTCAAAGTCTTCGTCGATGGGAAGTCATTCTGAGATGTCAGTTGAGATGGCAATGTAGTTTGTGTTTCTTAATGTATGCCAATTGTCTTTGTAGAGATTAGAAAAGTCCATAAAATGATGCTAAAAATAAAACTCCTATGCATTGTGATTATACAGTAACTCTGCAATTGTTGGGTATGAAGGAGGGAACCGGGTGACTGCCTGGCTATGGCTGATGAATTTAGCTTGCTGAGGCTGTGAATCTTTGACACATAGAAATTGCAATGCATGGTTTGCATGGTTGTCTCCACTGCACTAACCCAATATGCACTAAGGGATTGATCTCTATTTTTCCATGGTCAGAAGGGTCCTCTTGATTGAGGTCTATCCTAACAAAGCGAACAGAATCAATGCTGGACAAGCATATAGATGCAGTAGAAAGAAGGTTGCAGTCCTTCTACAATAATGGTGTAACCAGTCAACTATTACGACAAGAGCCTTTGTTGCTGGCTACATATCACAAGATCTCCCTTAAGTTTGGAATCTGACTATGATCAATATAGAGTGAAGTGGGTAGTGGTGGCATGTAACGGTGCTGGTGAGGTGAGGTAGAAGAGGAGAGTCTGTTCTTATGAAAGCAACACTAGCAGCAGCTAGGTCACCTCAATAATCACAAACTTCAAGGAGAAAACTGTATAGGCTAGTGGAATCTAACCAGAACAGACTGGAGTCTGTTGGTCGCTATATTCATGTCTTATATACTATCAATACATATACATAGACCAAGCTGTGTCTGACGATAAGCTATCTACTATTACTATATATGATTAGATGGTTCACATGAATGTGGGAGAGTTCCCATAAACAAGGCTACAACATGTGAGTCTAGACTATGACATACTATGATGTCACTGATAAGGTTTAGTGACTATAGATAAAGGATAAGGTCACATGATGTCATATGACTGATCATGTGATGAATATCAAGTCACGTGATCATGAAAGATGGAATAAAATAGGAAAAAGATAGGTTACAGAGGAAGTTCATAATACAATCAACCTGAACTCTCTCCTATAATTCATAAATCCCCTTAGGAGAGGAATCATGATCTGCTAGTTTTCTTTTGAGGTAACCCCAGAGGTGCTTAATGGGGTTGAGGTCAGGAGATTGTGCAGGTCATACCATAGTATGAAAATCCTGCTCTTGCAGCCAATCCATCACTTTCTTGCAAGTATATTTGGGGTCATTATCTTGCTGAAAAATGATGTTAGGAGGATCAAGACCATAAAACTGCAAAGAATTGAGCAGTTCATCCTTCAAAATCTGAAGGTAAAGGTCCCCATCCATCCTACCATCAATCTTGGTAGCATAGCCAACTCCCTGCCAAGTTATACAGCCCCACATCATCAAAAAACCTCCTTCAAACTTTACTGTACCTTCTACCAGCCTATCACTTAGCCCTTTCCCTGTCTTTTTCCACACCTACTTGCGCCCATCTGACCCTAGACAATTGATTTTGGTCTCATTAGATCATACTACCTTCTTCCAGTCCTCCAAAGTCCAATCTTTATGAGCATAAGCAAAGTCTAGATGAGCCTTATGATGCTTGGCTAAAAGAAGAGGCTGTTTGGACTTGACCACAGCTTTCATACCTGTCTTCCTCAACTGTCTGTGCACTGTGGAGGTAGAGAGAGGCTGGTTGACTATATTGGTGAGTGCCTTGATCACCTGAACAGCATTCTCTGCCTTTTCAGAGGAGATAAGATGAATAGCATGCTGGATATTGGCAGAAAAGCTTGGATGGATGACCTCCAGTAGCTTTTTGGAGCTCAGAATGCTCTTTGGAGTGTAATCTGGATATGGTAGACACATTTAAGACCAGTAGTGGATGCAATAGAGTGAGCAAATTGGCCAGTATCAAGCATAGAGTGGATGGTGATGGTTTGTTTTTGAGTAGAAGAGATGGTTCTCATGATGGTTGTGGTTGGAGACACAGATGCATGTGAACTATTTAAACTCAGGCATGGTTCTAATATGTGTATGTTTGTTTGTATGACCAAACATAACCAAATAACACTTGATTTCAATGTAATGAGCAAAGGGTGCAAAACTGTTGCAATGGTATTGATGTTTTGAAATGGCTGTATCTTTGCAGTATGTAAGCGAAATCACATAACCCTGGGGACAACATTGTAGCTAAGGGTTTGTATTTTATTTGTTCCCACCAAAGCAAAGTGAAATTCCCATGAGTGATTGTGGGGCACTTTGCACCCTGGTTTGGGATTAGGCATTGCAATGGTTTTGCACCTTACTGTACCTTGTGGAACAATTCCTTTTCATTGCATCCTTATGGTCTCTGGCTTCTATTCTGCCACACCACATTGTTGCCTACAGGCTTTATGTAATAACCATAGATAGTATGTGCTGGCCCTCAAGTAGTAGTCTATGCACCATGTATCCATAATATAAATACTGGAATTCCTAGTAGCAAGACTCCCCAGTGTTGTTATATTTGGTCTTGTCTTTAGTCTCCTCACTGGCTAACTACTAACCACCAATTGATAGCTCATAGTGAGTCTTACTCTTTTTCTCATGATCTATATAGTCATTCAACAAGATATTGATACCTCAAACCCAACTAGTGAACATACAGGCATATTGTCATATTATGCATACTCCTTTTTTACTCTTCTTGATAGCATTTGCTACAGATATGCTTCAAATCACCTAACCAAGATGTGATACAAGTCTGATAGGCTATGATCCAAGACATAATCATAACCTAGTAGCAAGCAATTCAAATTGCAGAAACAAGATGCATAGTATAATCAAGAATATGCCACAGGTGATTTGTCACTTTCTTCAAGGGATGTACTAATCCCTTATCTTACATACTGATAAGAGCCAATGGCAGGATGATTGTTGACATAGTTTACCATTTGTCAGTCTTTAATATGCCTACTTATGCCTTACCAAAGTTATGAGGGACTAATCTCAATCAAGAGGATTTATCTATTTCTCTGATAATTTATTGTATATGAAGCATTGTAGCTGGCATAGATATCTAGTATTGGGAAAGTGATATCATTGGTTTTCTTTTCTACTAAATATTGGTCAGAAATATGGTACTAGTGATAGGTGTATGGCCTTCCATCCATTCAACAAGGACTTTTATCCAATGATCCTTGTATACTTTCTTTGTCCTATCCAAAAGTATATAATAGCTGAAATTCCATTACAATAAATTTCAAAGCTTTGACCCTCTTTGTGGCTAGCTTGCACTCCAAGGAACTGAGATAACACTAAACAGCTAGAGTTTCATCTTCTAGATCACCCACATCCATGATGCAGACAAGTAGGGAATAAATCTTTGTAATTTACTGACAATCTTTCTCATTAAGTGCTTCTGCATTCACTGATCCATCAACACTGCAAAAATGTTTGGTAAATGTGGGCCTCAACCTGAATTTGGTCTGTGATTTGGCTGTAATAGCAGTAATAAACCCTAAATTTTCATGAAATTGGGTTTGAGCCAGTCCCTCAAACAGATAGTGCATAGAATCAACAACTAGCTATTGAGCTGGATTTTAATATAGAAGGCACCAAAGCAATGACCACCAAATACCATGTCAGGCAAATAATTTGAGCCTCTTAGTAGTGGAGGCATTTCTATAGGCTTCTGCATAGCCTTGCAAGATGTCTTTGTCCTGAAGTCTCTAGTTAGCAGAATAGACATCAGTCCTATTGAGTATTGATAGGTAAAAACAATAGCAAGCACTGCAATAAAAATGACTAATGGCAGCAGCCATCTAAACTATTTTCTTGCTACTGAAAAGTCATACACAATGCATGCAATGGCAGAATGTATGATATGAGGCTGATTCAGGAAAGCTGTGCAAGAAAAACAGATGCTCCTATTCCAGCTTTCTACCATATCATCCACCAAAGGATTCAGAAAGTGATTAAGTTGGTCATCAGAGAGTTTATGTGGACTGGGTATTATTCCTATAAGATACATATTCTCTGGTTTTATCAGCAAACCAGCCCTCAGTTGGACAAGGCTGGCCAAAACTAGACAGAAACTCTAGAGTGACAGATGCCCACAATAAAGTTTCTAACTGTCTACATTTGGATAGTAATCTCTTAGACTAATCCACTTTGGATGAGAATATGACAGAATGATAATAGTGCTCTAGACTAGGGCAGTGTCAAGTATAATGGAGTAATGGATCTAGTATGTTAGACATTGATAGTCCAAATAAAGCTAGATAGATTGCCATCAATTAGACAATTCTAGACATTGTTATGAACTCCCTCTATAACCTATCTTTTTCATACTTTATCCCTTCATTTTTGAGATCATGTGACTTGATATTTATCACATGACCTTATCACTTATCTATGACATTATAGATCTAGACCATATGTATATACTGCATATATGAAAACTCTCTCACAATCATGTAAATACTTTAACCTTGTATAGTAATAGTAGATAGCTTATTGTCAGATACAGCATGGTCTGTGCATATGTACCAGTAGTATATATATTGCAATAGAATGACCAGCAGACCTCAGTCTGTTCTGATTGGATTTCTCTAGCCTATATAGTCCCCTTTCCATAGTTTGTGATTATTGAGGTGACCTAGCTCATGCTAGTGGTTGCTTTCATAAGAATAAACTCTCTTCTAGTTACCTCACCTCATTGGCACCATCATGTGCCACCACTACCCAACTTTACTCTTTTATCAATCATAGTCAAATCCCAGACTTAAGGGAAATCTCATTATAGCCAGTAATAAAGCTCTAGCTGGATAGCAGTCAGTTATACTAAGACCATACTTGGACTGCAACCAAGTCTTCATTGCATTTATATGCTCATCTGGCATTGCTTCAATTTGCATTATTAAGGTAGCCCTTATTTGATAAGACTCTTCTGACTACTGAAAACAAAAATCAATCCTTTAGCACATATTGAGTCAGTACAGTGGAGTATATATACTATGCAAACCTTACATCATGATTTCTACAAGTTAAAGAGTCACAGTCTCAGCATACTAAAATATCAGCCATAGCTAGGCAGAATCCAGTTCCCCCTCCATTATTAACAATCACAGAGTTAGTGTGCAACTGCAAACATATGAGCTTTTATTTCACAGAATCAATAGTATATAAGCCACTATATCAACAAGTAGATAGATCTCAGAGAATATGGCAGCATCTGCATCATTGAATCAAATGGTATTCTCCACCTGCCAATTGAAGAAGACTTTGGCCCAAATAACACAGTAGTTGCAGATGCCTCCTATGAAATAGAATTCATCAATTTCCTCTTTTGGTTGCAATACAAATTTTTGCAACACCATCTTGACCAAACTCTCATTTTGATTGACAATACCCTTGATCTATACCAATTAGAAATAAACTTCCTATATAAAGATGTCCATGGAACTATATAATAACCAGATGAGAGAGTCATCCTCAATATCCACCATGACTAGCAGGTGCCTTGAGTCCAGCAGTGGCCATCAACTTTCCAATTAGCTTGCATTGCTGCAAGAGCTATTGCACCATATGATTGAGCAACTCAATAAAGCCAAAGCCAGGAACTGTAACTTGAAAAGTGAAGTGAACGCTATCGAGGAGGTAAGATTTAGAGTTACATGTCTATGGTACACACCTATATCGTCTGCTTGTAGGGTTTGAGGTACCTACATCTTGTCCAGTATGATGCTATTGGTGGTGAACTCGAGGATAAGAGTGAGAACTTGCTATGAATCCTGTCTGTCAAATTGAAGGGGATCACTAGAGTGCTCCAAGGAGGACTAGAACAAAACCTTAGATGAACAAGACTAGGGAGTCTGTTCTCTATGGTGCTCTATTATATATACTACAAGTACAAGTGCACGGACCATGCCTTAAGGGCAGGTACTTGCTATCTATGGCTATATTGTAAGTAGTTCATGAGATAGACAGGCACTATAGATAAAGGCATGAGGCAATAAATGTGGTGTGGCAGAATGGAAGATGCCAGAGACCGTGAGAATAGAATGGAAGACTAACCACAAGATAACCGCGAGATGTGGCAGATCTATAGATAGGATCAAGATAAGGATCTAGGGAATGAGATTTGGGATCTATCAAGATATGATGGAGATCTAGATCAGGAGATCACATCAGCGATGAAGGGTGAAGAGCCGAGTGTCTATAAAAAGGTAAACAATAGTAAATACTCGCCATGTGGATATGTCATGTAATGACCAGCATCTAGCTGTCATGTGACTGAGGAAAAGCACTGGGGATAAGCACGCAGCTATGTCTGAAAGGGGGAAAGCCATATGCAGAATCCTAGACTAGGGGCAAAGTTAGGTTATGACAATGTTTGCAACAAAAAGACACTTGGATCAAGTACACCAAAAGTACACTGAAGAAGAAATCCTGCTGGCAACTAGCTGGTCTAGTTTAAAGAAAGCAGAAGTAGTAAAAGACCCTAGCCTCTTCAATGGATCATACAGTGACTCCAAAAAGTGTTCCAACCCCTAACCCCAAACTGGGGCGTGAAGCGCCCCGCAATCACTCGTGGGAATTTCACTTAGCTTTGGTGGAGACACATAATGTACAAACCCCTGGCTACAAATTATGTCACTAGGTCATGTGACCCAGGTCAGGGGCTATTGAG
>JBBPMT010000270.1:0-15207 GCA_038090455.1 Garcileccinum viscosum
TATATAGTATGAATACAGCACCAGCAGACCTCAGTCTGTTCTGGTTAGTTCCCCACTAGCTTATACGGTCTCCCTTTTAAGTTTGTCTTGTCGAAGTGCCATAGCTCGCGCTATTGGTTGCTTTCATCACCTGTTTACGCCTTCTTCAAGCCCAATCCTTGGATCATTGAAGTCAACAACCAGCACACACATGAATTTAAATGCTTGGGACATGGTTGCAAAGTGACCGTGTGTTGTTTTCTTCACAAGAAAGATGCACAGTCCACTAGTAATTTAAGAAAGCATGTCAGATTATGCTGGGGAAGTGAAGTATTAGTGGCTGTGGACAGTGCAAAGAATGCCAATGAAGTACGCACCAAAATTGTCAAGACCTACCTATGAAACAGATCAATTGCTAGTGCGTTCAAATGCAAAGGAAAAGGAAAAATTACCTACTCACAATGGCAACACACCTGCCAAGAGACAAGGTATGTCCTTGTTACTGAAGTGCATCACATCCAAGTCTGACGGTACTAAACGAAGGGCAGAGCTTGTGTGATGGGTTGTGGAGAACCTGTGGGCATTTTCAATAGTTGAGGACCAACCATTTAAGGTACTCATGAAGACAGGTAGACCAGAATACTATCTACCATCTCACTTCACTCTTTCATGCAATGTGAAACTTGTGTTTGTGTGAACACGGAAATGCGTAGCTGAAATGTTACAGGTCAGTTTGTTCTCGTCCGTCAAGTATCAGAGAAAATATGAATTATCTTACCAGGCATATGAGGATAAGTTGAGTTTCACCACAGACGCTTGGACATCCCCGAACCACCAAGTGTTTGTGGCATTTTCTGTGCACCTTGAACATGATGGCAAGCCATTATCAATGCCGTTAAATTTGGTCAAAGCGTCAAAGGTGACTCACCAGATTGTTGCCATGTTTGTTACTGACTCAGGTATGGTATTGTCAGTCACACATAGGGGTCGAGCTGGCGAACATATTTGCAAAGATGCTGAAAGATTTTGGAATATCAGATAAGGTATGCCAGTAAAGATGTTCTCACCTATGCTTACCTCATATTAGATCTTGAGCGTAACCTGCGATAATGCAACAAACAATACGGTGATGATTAATGAGTTAGCCAGGCTTATTCCAAGTTTCAAAGGGGCGGACAATCATACCAGGTGTTTCCTTCATGTTATAAACCTTGTTGCGAAGTCGCTTCTCTGTTTGTTTGATGTAAAGAAAAAAGAAGTGGAGGCTGCACTTGAATGTGGACTCAATATGATGGATCTTGCAGCTGTATGCAATGATCTTGAAGACGAGCAAGATGAGGAGGTAGCAGATGAAGAGGTCGCCAATGGTAAGGAATTGCTGGATAACAACAAGGCAGGCTGGGTGGATGAAACGAGGCTGTTGAGCGCAACCAAACAAGATGCATTGGAGAAACACATACAACCGATAAAGTTAGCCCTGGTCAAGGTAGAATGGCATGTGATTGATGTACTGTGACCACTGTGCTCATGCACGTTTGTCATTTGAAGCTTCACAAGGTCTCGTTCAAGGTGATCCACTCCATGACCAAGGTCTTGCCTGCATGGAAAGAAATCCTCAAGGAGGTGAAGAAGCCTGTGAGTCACAACATGATGGAACTCAACATTTGATATGCTTGAGTACACACTCAAGCATCGCAAAGAGGTTGATACTGTCACACAGAGAAGGGATTTTGGCTTGAGGAAGTTTGAAGTAGGAGATGATGAGTGGGATGTTCTTCAAGAGCTTTGCAATGTTCTAATGGTGTGTCCATTATACTCTACACCTCACAGCTGCCTTGTTTACAGTAACTACTAGATTCTCAAAGGTGCCACCCTTTTTTTTTCTCGTTTAATGCCTAATCTTGCCATAGTGATCCCCACTATGGACCATATAGATGAAGTACTGACTACGTAGTTGTTCGACCTGGCCTACTCTGCAGCCATTTGAGCATCACTTAACATTGCCAAGCACACTCTCAATTGGTACTACGAGTTGACGGACAGCTCAGAGGTGTACCAAATTGCAATGGGTAAGTCTCCAGGCTTCGAGTTGGGCCCCTGTTAACCAATGCTTTATAGTTTTACACCCTCATCACAAACTGAAATACTTCAAGGATGCATGCTGGGAAGACAACTAGATCAATACTACTGAAACACTTGTTCGAGATACGTTTGAACAATCATATGCAGCCTGGGGTGACTTGGATGCAGAAGGCTCAGAGGTTGACATTGTCAAGGTCGAGTCCAGGCAACAAAAGGTTTGTCTTTAATTATTTCCTAATGGTCATCTATCAACGAATCTATTATCTACAGAGCACGAACATTTTTGACAACCTAGCTGCACTGGCTCCACCAAAGGCTACTGAGTTGCAGTCAGAGCTTGATCGTTATCTTGGTAGTGATGTTGAACATGTTGCCAATGCCCTCATATGGTGGCACATGCCTTTATCATATGGCGCTGGATTATTTGAGTATACCTGGCAAGTACTAACTTACCACATATTGCTGTCAGGCCTGAGATTGATCATTTCATACTAGCAACATCTGTTGATGTTGAACAGTTCTTTAGTCGTGGCCACTTGTTGTTGAGCCATGTTCAAAATCGACTGTCAGCAGAATCAAGTTGTGCAGTATTATGTCTTGGATCTTGGAGCCTGGCTGGTCCCATCAAAAACTATGATGTTGCAAGTGTGGTTGTTTTGCCTGATGTTGCTGATGAAGAAGAAGAGTTGCTGGAAGACGGGTGGGATTCAATTGGGATTTAGTAATATCTAGTTAATATGTCATGGTTATGAACAATACCCTCAGGTATACCCACCAAGGGTACTGATACAGGTTGATTTTTTCTGACCCATAGATTAACCCATACCCTTGCTGTGGGTAGGGGTATATTAAAGGGTATGGGTACGGGTGTTGGCTCTCACACCCCAGGGTATACCCGTACTCATCCCTAAGCAGGATATGTCAGGATTTGGGAAGAAAGTTGATGACTTGCCCTAGAACCTCGGCCGTGGCAGCCCCTAGATTTGGGAGGGGCAGGGGTTGGGAGCGCAGGAGGATCCATCACCAGGGCCTTGCAGGCAATCCTAGCTGAGCGTCGTGTTTGGTATACTGGCATAATAAGGTTCAGGTGGAGCCCAAATTACTAGGTAGGAGCTACATTCATCGACTCATGTTCAGAACCAATTAGAGCCAGTCAGAGGAATCCCCTGACTCGGGTATGAGCCTGACTAATATGGCAATGTACAAACAGTGGACAAGTAGAGTAAGAGGTGGATGACCTGGTTAAGTGCCTCTAGATCAATTGAGTTTGCTATGGAGCTTCAAGAGGCTTAGGTGTTATACAAGTGAAGGCAGGTAATATGATGAAAAAGGATGACATTGTAAATTATGCTTGAATTGAAGATTGATGAGAGATCCACATAGAGAACACTCAGACAAGTGAGCTCATTGAGTGGGCCTAGGATGGAGTTTGTGCTGAGGAGGTGACAAGAAAAACACATGTTGAAATACTTGATTCCAGTATACCAGATAAGAATTGAAGCTATCATTTCCAGGTGGACAAAAATATTAAGGCAAAGTGCCTTGACTATAGACCATGCAAACTCAAGGTGATGCTCTATGGACACCAAGAACTTTCATGCCTGAGAGTCTGTAGTCAGACACACTGCTCAGTAGAGGATTGGATCCAACCTGTGATGGCCATGTAGGTAGGAATGTTGAATCTCACTGGCTACCATGACACACCACAATTTGACATGACTGGCCACCATTAGGCAAGTATATGCTGTTCTGTGAGGAATGAGCAAGAATATCTTGCATTGAAGCTTGGTAGGTAGCTTGCATAGAGATATAGTGAACCCAGGCTTGCTGAGTACTCTTCCAGCCCTTTGCTTGATCCAATGCCTCATATTTCTTCTGGTATACATTTTAGCAATCACAGGCAGTGCAATAGTACATACATGTATATTATCGTCTATAGAATGAGTGGATCATGGCCACATCTAGAGATAATATCATGATTTTCTTTCTATCTTTGGGATTTGAACTCCACAGGCATCCTGGGTCTGTGGCACCAAATTTGCAAAGTTTATTATATTGTCAATACTACTAGGCTCAGTACTATGATGATTACATGTGAAATGACACTAACCTCAAATTTTATTCATCACATAGCTCTGAGTCACTCAAGAAGTCTGACCCAATATATATACTACTAGTAATCATATTGCCATCTACATTGCCATCTATCTTGAGTGGACCTAGGGCCTAGAGGCTGTGCAGTGATGGACCAACCATAAATTAGTAAAACTATTATGACATCATCTCTTTCTCACTGTTTCAAGTCATGAGATTCATCTGTTGTGCCATTATGTGCTCAAAGTCAAAGCATCATGTAATAACATGACTGCAATCATCTCTCATTGAATAAGCCTTTATATGATTGAGAAACACAAGTTTTGTGATTGGATGGAAGTCATAGAAGTCATGTTTGATGACAAGTTACCATGACCACAATGAAAACATTGGACTCAAAAGTATACTTCTTATAATCATACAGACAGATTAGACTGGATACTAGTGATAATTGCTGCTTGTACATGCTCCCACCTTCACTAGATTTTGCTTTCAAATGTATAATCCTATATGAGTGTGAGCTTGAGCCAACATCAACTTGGATTTATGAAGTACATGGACATCCACCTTCAAGTACCTATCATACTCAATTCATGGCTGCATGCTATCTTGGTGCTGCAATACTGCTTACAGCCTAGCATGCTCCAAGACCAACAAGGTCTCTTCACAGAAAGTGAGAACCCAGCTTGGTGAGATATCAAAGACAATGCAAAGTGTTTCTGGCACAAGGAAGTCAAGCCAGTCAATTGTGATCCAGAGGGTGTGTGTTCCTGCACAGCCATACAAGTGGCTGTGTGAATTTCTTCTGCCAACCAAAGTTAGACTGGAGAGCATCTAGCCTCACAAGCAGCTATACAAATATAGGATATGATATGGAATGCATCAATAACAATAAGACCATCCATTGATGATATAGAATGGAAAGTACTCCATCTCAGGGCAAAGTTCAATGGACTTGTCTTGTGTTTACTCAAACAAATTGCTTTTATTCCACACAATGGTACTGTACTTGAAGTGAGTACCTGGGCATTGTAGACATCATGTCACACTAGCAGGGCTGGCTGCCACATCATGGGTCTTGTCATACATTCAATCATGGAGGGACAAGTGTGGGTGTGTTTTGCCTCTTCAACTGAGCACCTAATCTACTAATGTATACAACAAGTACACTATGGAGTAAAAGAAACCTTAACCCAGAAGCATTTTCCCACTACTGACCAACTTCAAGAAGAGAATGCCAATGATGCCATTAGTGAGCACTGCTTTAGGACTTGGACTCACTGGTGGAGCCTTTCCAGATCCAACCACTAGCACAGCCCTCAAATTCAAGTAACTTCAAGTTGAAGCAAGGTGACTTTTGCAAACAGGCCAGCCTTAATTTGGAATAGCTGGACAGTTGCTAAGTGAAGCATTGCTGATGTAACTTAAAGCCCACTTGTAAGTAACATTATTACTGCTTGATGTCTCAATGTTCTCTGATTGAAGGATTAGGCCAGAGGCTGCCACTTCCCTTTCATCAACCAAAACAAGTTAGACTGAACCCATGCCATTGGGAGGTGTAAAATTTACTCAAATTTACTCAGTTATTATGAACTGCAGATCTGGTAGATTGGTCAAATAATGCTATACTGTGACCAACCATTGCACTAAAAAATTTAGTTGATCTGATCTGGGCCTGAGTATGGCTGTCATGGTGGTATTATGCAGGTAAGTTCATTGCTTTCTTGCTACCATACTCACAGCTCCAATGGACAGATCTCTTTTTGGTCATACTAGTATATTTTTGCTAGTGTGTAGATGCTTTGCAGAAAGCATGATAAAAGCATTGAGGTGAGACTCCACCTCAGCTCATATTAAGTTACTGCCTGATGACAAAATATCATTTGGCTATCCAATATCATCTGGAGGGTCTCACTCAGATGTTGCACCTGTATACAACATAGCATCACACACATTACCAGCTATTTCTCCATCCTCCAAGTCATCTCAGTCCAATGTATGTAAGGGAACTGGCTCTCCAAAGATGCCTTCATGCTGCTGAACTTGAGAATACAAGGTTGTTCAACAAGATTTACAAGAGATCATGAGTGAAATATCCTCTACTCATGACCCATGCTACATGCGATGAGCATTCTCAGGATCCAAACTTTGAAAAAGGAGATACAAGCTGTGCACCACCTTGTGTCTCTTGTTAAATCCATAGTAGACAAGGTTGCTGAGCATGATCACTGTTAGTAATACTTGGCTGACTTGGAGGGGGCCACCAAGCAGATGATACAGGTCCAGTCATCTCTTGAGTAAGTCTTTTGGATATTTATTTGAACTTAGTACACATAGCTACTCTAAACAGGCAGGAGCACACAAATAACAACTTCAAGGCCCTCATATAGTGGTGCCCCCTGATTGCAAAACTAGTAGATACAGAGGAATTTGACATATTCTTATATCAAGAGGTGAGTCAATAGGACTGAAGTATATAACTTGATTGGTTGACAACTCATACAGGCACAGGCTGGAGCAGATGGTGCTAGAGATGATGCAGTGATGTTAATGTCCAAAATTGTTCACTAGATCCATGGCCCTGTTGAAATTAGTGATGTATACTTATTATTCATCACTAATAGTCGACTTATAGATGAGTTATGAAGTCATCTAACATCTATTGATCACTACTGATCATTACTAATCACTACCATAAAGGTAAGATTAATACTAGCCCCTATACTCGAGAATGTCTCGAATCTATATTCCAGTGCTGTTAAGCAGTATTGAGAGGTGCTACTAAGGGCTCATAATACCTGCCCTAAATACCTAATCAGTAGACTTATCATGCTTAGATAACTAGATATAGAGCCTACAGATATGGATCATTTAATGATCTATACTATAGGAAATGTATCAATATGATACATCTATCATTGACACATTGTTATCTATGATAGATCGACATCTTTGTGACACTGATACTTACTCATATTTGCTGTACTTCATACTTTCCTATTGGTTACTTACAAGTTTCACTTCATTCCTAACTGATCCTATCTTTTATCTTGGAGTACAAATCTTCAATCCACTTTTCTCTATTCAGATATATTCTACATACATGTAAATACTGTAGAACTAGTATATAAGTCCACTAAATGTGACCTAAAGAGATACAAGCTATTCTTTTTGAATATCTTACCTGCTTTGATTGCTTACTTCTCAAATACTGGTGAGTTTCATACCAAGCTTTTTCTTTTGTTACAAAATTGTGCCCAAGGGGATCATCCAAATCCCTTTAGGCCCTATTGACCTGCTATTGCTTCCACACCATAAAGAAGAATGAGATTTTGTTCATGATTTAACTAGAGGCCTGCTTTGTCTTGTCAACTATGACTGGAAAGATTCTACATTGGTTGGATGTATCAAAAGTCTTCCACTTTGCTTACCATCCATCTTGACAGCATCTGCACTGCTATATAAGAGTACCATCCTGACTTCTGTGTCATGGCATATAGTTGACTGAAATTTCTCTATAAGGACCACATGTTTGATCTGAATGATCTTTTCAAAGGGTTATTCCAGGGTGAGCTCTTTGTCAAGATATGGTCCCATTACATATTAATGTTATGACACCTGTCTCTGACAACACATGAGCTACAGGTGTTTAAATGTATATTCACATTGCTGATGTTGGCTTGTTACTATGAAGAGGATTCTATCATTCACTACATGAATTCAAGCCCCATTCTTGCAGTCATGTCATAGTGCTCCTTAAGATGAAAACTGTGGAGCCATGAGCAATTATGTATATCACTGCTCAGGTAGGCTCATCAATTCCAAGATTTGCATTTCACTTTCCCTAACATGTTGGTAGGTTCACTTCACATTGTCCAGTTCCACCTCATGGGCTATCATGAACAAGAATTTCAACTATGAAATATCCTACCTCAATATTGTTGATTACTTTGAGGTTCCAAGCTCATCTGTGCAACAAGCTGAGATCAATATTATCCTTCTCTGGTGGAACCAGTAAGGATGTGCCAAGACAGTTAATTGTATCCTGGACCATCTGGCAAGGTTGTTTTTGGCTATAGCAATGCCAATAAGTACTGTTCTCTCAGAGCAGAGACACTTTCTGTAGCATGTTTACATAAATAGTTGTCACAGGTGTCATTTACTCTACAATATTGTATACTACTACCTCTTGTATGTAAATAAAAGAGAATGTAGTTGTTGAATATGGTCCATTTACATTGTAAAGGGAAAAGTTGCTAATGAAGTGAACTGCTGCAACTACAATTGCTGAAAATGGTATGCACATGCATGTTGCCATGGGATTCACCCATATGCAAACCAATTTTGGGTGGGGGTAGTGTTTGCCATGTTGGTAGTATTTTAAAAAGAGATGTACTATCTTGTATGTTGGCAAACTAATTAAACCAGTGGTTGTTACTTCATGAGAGGCCAACAAATCCCACCTGTTGCAATATGTGGTGTGATAGATGAAACTAGTATCTTCTATCAAAACATCATGAGATTGGATCCACACACCAAAATATAACTTAGAGAGAGCATATACAAATGTTCAACTATAGCTTTTCAAGTAAGACCATATAGACAAAATACAGGAAAGGTAATGATAAAATTACTTTATTTGCATTGTCAGTGAAGGAATATGTTATAGATATCAGGAATATATTGCAGCTATCCATAACTTGCAGGTTATTTGATGATAAGGTGACTTGTACTGTGATCTGAGTATGAATTTCCAGACAAATACATGTGTATTTGATACAGGAAGAGCAACAATCAAATCACATGGCCATCTATAACTTGAGAGTCATTTTTATGATCAAGCAGCATAAATTATGATCCAAGGATGAATTTCCAAGTGAGACTGTATAGATGAGACAGTGAATATAACAACCTTCAAATCACTCTATGCACATCATCAGCCAAGTGATAGGTCATCAACCTTTGACATATAATGGGGCCATCTGAAGCTTGGAAATAATGTTCATGATTGAGCAGCATGGATTGTAATTGAAAAACTTATGACATCAGATCTTTCCACAATGGAAGCTGCAGTATTGTTGAGGGTAGCCAAATATTTTGAAATCAGCAATAGCAAGATCCATTATAATCCTGTATAAGGCATTACAATCTGTCTGCCTGATTCTGAGTGATTGGATGCTTTTATAGATTATAATTCCATTAAATAGGTTTGTAGCTCACTTGCTGTTTCAGTAATACAGTGGACATAAAGGAGATGGGGCATGCATATGAATTAAGCATGGCTATCAATGATGGGTACATAAAACATGGCAAACACTTGGGCATGGAATATTGAGTGATCATGTCTTCAATCTCCCTGAGCTTGATGTGTTGTTTGTGAAGCCTGATCTGCCTGTCAGCTTGTCCATAGTACTCAATGTTGCCATCACTCTAATACAGTGATATCTCCTGACTTGTAAATCTACTCTCCAGAAACAAATGAATTGGGAAAGGTCCTTGTGATTAGTTCAGGTTGGCTGAGATATCCACAAGCAAGCTGGATGCCACCAATATCAAGCTTTTTCTCTACACCAATGGAAGAAGGATAAACCTGATTGTCCAGAATGAAAATATGGTATTTGAAGAGTGGATGCCCTATAATGCCAGTGAGAGCTGTGGAAGTGACATGGCAAGATATGCAGTCAACTGAAGCTTGTATGGAACCATATATGTTTTGTAATATGATGCAGCTAGATCAATCTAAGATATTTTTTTTCCTCTAGTGCCTCACAAGCAATAATGATGGTCTGGAGAGAAGAATATTCATTGACTGGCACAATAGCACGAATCAACAGTATCACAAAAAAGATACTTAGGTCCAGAAGTGGATATAAAGGAGCCTGTTGTACACAATAATCAAAGATAGTACCTATTGGTGACTACTGAACATTAACTATATGTATACTGCCCACCAATTTCTCCAATAGTGCCTCTGCCTGAATCTAAATATTGATAGAACTATCCATTGTGACTCATTTGTACAGCATGTGCCTCCATGAAGAGCACACCAGACCAGCCCTAAGGAGGCTTGTGGTGATGTTAGCTTTAAATGAGGTTGGGGCTAAAGATGAAGCAGCAAAATGTAGAGAATGTTTCATCATCCATCTAGACATGTGATAGATGTCAAAACATATACACAGATTCAGATTTGGAGTGAAATAAGAAAGATCAATGCATACTTTGCCCAGCTGCTGGATTCTCCACCTTTGCCAGCCCCAATCCAAGATTGCCCAATTTCAAACCTTTTTCCACTCCATGATGTCTCAAATGGAGGTTTGATGTTGAGATAAAGCATGAGCAATCTGAGAAAGTGGATGGTATAAGTAATAACAGCATTGATATGGTTTGGAGGGTAGCCTGTGAACAAAACCACAAACAATGAATTTGTATTAGTCAGAGAGTAAATGATACATGCCTAATATCTCCTGAGACAGGGCAGAATCAAATCCTTGATTATCTTCTCACCTTTTGCCCTGTCTTACCCCTAATCAAGGGCCATCCATCCACCTTGACAATGTGAAACACTTCAATGAGCTCCTAAATGAATCCTGAGCATGCACATGCCAACACCACTGAAAGTACATGCAATTCTAAAGTTGCCTTCACAGCCAGATTATCAAGTGGGAACATGGACACCAGGCATGCCACCAAGAGCATGCATTGGTGAGCTGCAAGTGATTTGTGTAATTGGCAAAGCTGCTCATGTTCTAAAAGAGGTAAATGGGAATAAGTGAGGAAGTTAGCATCATACTGGCAAAAAGAAGGGAAGGCAGACTGGTGTCATTATCTCATTTCAGTTTTGCCAGTTCTTCTGTGAGCTCTTTAATTCAATTTTGATAGCTTACCAAGGTGGCTCTAGTCATTCTTGCACCCTCAATGCCCTTAAAGCCATGCAATGCCTTGGTTACTTGCACATTGTGATTCTTTGCATACTATTGTATTTGCAAGCAAAAGCACATAAAACTGAAGACCATCTGTCAATAACAAGGTTGACTCTAATACCTCTGAGTAAACTAACTGGATGCATAGGCAGTATTTGCAATAAAACTGACACTGCTTGAGCTCACATTTTTTGCATTTCAATGGCATGACAAATGGTATAGGACTCAATGTTGCTTGATATGTGACAATGGGACACATAGGCACAAGGGAATTAGTCAGGCATATTTAACCCACTTCTTCAGATATCATTATGATAGATATGAGTACAATTACATCCAGCAAATGGAATATAATGTGGATTCATCACATTTCTTCAAAGCCTGCACTTTGCAAGTGACAAATCCTGGTCATCCATTGTGTCCAAGCATTATTTAGGCCTGCTCTTTGCTACATGTAATTAGTGTTTTATGGTCTGGTCTGGTCCGGTCATTTGCCCACATTTGGAAAGACTGGTCCATAACCGGTCCTGGGAATTTCCCAATATGGAAAAAACCGGACCAAAACTAATAAAAACCGATAAAAACGGTCTTTATTGGTCTTTTGGTCAGTTATAACCGGTCTGTAACCGATCGAACCATGCCTGAAAAATACTACAGATTCTCAGCTTTCGCTCCATATTTTGTTTATGTAAATCGGTTCACACGCGATCGAGTTATGATCAAAATAAGATTAATGATCAAATGGGTCAAAGTAGATAGAAATATCGATCTCAGAATGATCAGGACGTGGGGATCGCGCTTAGCTGTGGGTATACCGGATGTAGTACATGGTAATATCTTTCATCTGAGTCACGGATCTCATTAATCGGCCCATACGCGGCCAAGATATGGCCAGTCTCGTGTTTTCCCTCCTTCCAACTTAGATTTATTTGTATAAATTAGCTAAAATATTGTAAATATTTGGGGATATGGGGGGAATATAGGGAGTTCAGGGGCCTACATAGGGACTACCGGAAAGACCGGCCTTAACTGGTTTAAACCGGTTTTGCCGAAATCTCGAAATTAGAAAGACCGAACCGAGACCAGAAAAAACTGGTCTAGGACCGGACCTTTGGTCTTGGTCTTAGGTGGTTCGGTTTCGGTCCGGTCCCGGTTTTTGTGCAGTCTTAAGACTGGACCTTAAAACACTACTCATAGGGAAGCTAGGTAAATACTGGTAGTGAAAATAGAGTAGTGATGTGCACATTTAGGCATGTAGATGGATATAAGTCTCAGTGGATGTGGTAGTCGACTGATATTACCTGTAGATGGATATAAGTCTACAGTAAGGTAAGTAAAGGTAATGAACGAGTAAGTAAATATCTTACCTCAGTGGACATGGTAGTTGACTGAGGTTGCATGCTACATATAAATGGAAAATAACAAACATGTTAGGTAAGCTACTAAATATGGACTATGTCGATTGAGCTCCAACACTCCCCCTCAAGCAGCACAAAATCCGAGCTTGGATGCAAAGTGCTTTGCCTTGACAGAAGGGAGGGCTTTAGTAAGGGTATCAGCTATCATACTATCAGTAGAGCAGTAGAGTAAATGAATGGAACCTTTCAAAACAGAAAAATGAATGAAATGGTATCTAATGTCAATGTGTTTAGTGCATGCATGGTAATTACCATCTTTAGTGAGCACAATAGTGGATTGATTGTCGTTGAAAAGGGTGATCAGGTTTTAGAGCAGTTCAAAGACTTCGCCAATGAGATGATAAAGCCATAGAGCTTCCTTGGCAGCATGTGTTGAGGCGATGTACTCAGCCTCAGTGGTCAAGAGCATGACAAGTTCCTGTTTGCACGAGCTCCACAAGATTGCTCTTCCGTCAATAAGAAACATGTATCCCAATATAGCATGCTGATGTTCCTGGGATGTGCTGTCTGCATCCACATAGCCTTCAAGGCTTTTTGTCTGGGTGCTGAATGTGAGCGACCACACTTTAGTACTGATTAGGTAGCAGTAGACATGCTTGAGTACTTTCCAGTGTGGTAATCCTGGATTCTCAGTGAATTGGGTGATCATCGATACCACGAATGCTATGTCCAGCCGTGTGCCCATAGCCAGGTACATCAGTGATCTGAGCACTGCCTGAAATGGAACTTGTCACATCATTGTGACATTAGCAATGGATGTTGGGGACTGTGACCATGACAGTTGAATGTTTGGATCCATGGGAATCGAGAGTGGTTTCTGGTTGGTGAAATTGTACTTAGTGAGTATAGCCTCAATATATGACTGTTGGGAAATGGAAATGGTGTGGGCATCACAATTGCATGCTACCTTCATTCCAAGGAGCCAGCTGATAGGTCCAAGATCTGTGATCTTGAATCACAACTCAATTTCAGCTTTGAATGCCTTGATGAGCTCCTTTGATGATCCAGTGATGGTACAGTCATCAACATGTGAGGCCAGAATAAGTATTTCCATTCCAATTTTTGCCATGAACACTCTCCAATCTGCTTCCATATGCTTAAGACCGAGTTCAGTGAGTTTTTTGCATAGCCACTGATACCATTTCAGCACGCCTTGTTTCAAACCATAGAGGCAACGTGTAGGCATGCAACAAGGTCTTGACTGTGCCTGGGGATACCAGAGGGTAATTCCATGTATATTACTTCATTGTCATTGAGCTTGCCATTGAGGAATGCTGAGTGGAAATCGAAAACATCAATATCCCAGTCATACCAGGCAGCGACAGTGAGGATGAGGTGCAGCAATGAGAGGTGAGCAACTGGGGCATATGTTTCATAGTAGTCAATGCCTTGTACTTGGGTGAAACCATGGGCAATGAGACAGGCTTTGTACTTGTTGATTTTGCTGGCTGCATTCTTCTTTATTTTGAAGATCCATTTGCAGTTGACGATGTTCATCCCTTTTGGCAGTCTCGACACAACATTCCAGGTGTGAGCATCTGCAAGGCTTTTGAGTTTGGCATTAATTGCTTTGTCCCAGCATGCCCAATCTGGCTGTTTCCAAGCCTCATCAATAGTGCGTGGTTCGAGCACTTCCGCCTCACTAACCTCAACATACATCGCATAAGTGACATCTTCATCTTCCCATCCATCAGCTGCCACATCAGCTGCACTCTCCCCCTCATTCTCACATCAACCCTCAAGAGCCACAGCTTGGACTCTTCATGGCAAGATAGATCTGCCTTCACAACTGTTGTGGGTGCCTTGACTGCTGGTCAGCATTTGTATGTAGGGTGAGTTGTTGTGTAGGCAGGCCAAGTAATGCAATTCAACAGGAGGTGCTAACAATTGGGGCTGTTTGACAAGTTCACTGTTCTTCAGTGGTGAGTTAGCTCCTGTACTGCTATCATTTTTGATGGGGCACTGATCACTTTTCACAGCTCCTTTATTCTCCCCCTCGATCTGCGGCCTGTGTTGCCCAGAGTCGCTGCGGTTGCGCTTGTCGAATGACATGCTGTGCTCAACAATCATGGTGTGCCGTTTCTCATCATAGATACAGTGAGTGCTGCTTTCTGTGTCATAGCCCATCCAGTGACCTGCACATGCTTGTGCATCAAGTTTTGAGCCAGAGTTGTTGTGGACCCACACACACATTCCCCATTCTGGTAAGTGATTTAAATTTGGTTTCTTCCCAGTGAGCAGCTCATGTGGCGTCTTGCTGTTGAGCATGCAAGATGCTGTGCAGTTCTTGACCCAAACAATATGTGCTAATGCTTCCCCCCATAGGTTCTTTGGCAGTCTGCTCACATGCAGGACTGTGTGCACCCGTTCAACAAGGGTGTGGTTGAGGCGCTCAGCCATGCCATTGTACTGCAATGTATCATGTGTGGTAAGTTTGCGCTTGGTCCCCTTGGATTTAAGGTACCTGCTGAATTCATCACTTAGGTACTTGCCACCATGGTCCGATCGCAAGCATTTGATAACAGTGCCATGCTGTGTCCATGCCCAAGCAGTATAGGACTTGTATGCATCAAAGATGTCCAATTTTGCTGCAAGGAGGTGGAGGTGTGTGTAACATGTGTGATCATCTGTGAATGACACATAAAATTTCTTGTAGCCAGGGGTTTGTACATTATGTGTCTCCACCAAAGCTAAATGAAATTTCCACAAGTGAT
>JBBPMT010000274.1:2124-15308 GCA_038090455.1 Garcileccinum viscosum
GGAATCTGGGAGTGGAGTGAACGCGTGTGGCTGGTTGACGTTACTGGCTGCATAATTGGGACACCATGAAAATGAATAACTTGACTTGGTGAAAGCAATATACTGGGCAACACGGCCTAACCCGGAATGAAAGTAAGGCCCTGGCTGAGTATGTATGGTAAAAGTTTGACATGAACAGATGAGGTACAAACATGCAGCGGCGGCGGATGGGCACTAGACGGAGAACTCGAGATCGAACTGGGAGGGAACCGCGGACGGGGGAAATCTGCTTGCATTGGAAGCTCGTCGACCTCCCTATTTATACCGTACCGTTAGGTGAGTGGCCCGGGCACAAAGATTTAGGACGTACCTAAGGCGATGACATCGTCACTGCGGACACGGACCTGGAGCAGTTCCTTTATTGTATCATATCAGCGACTCAGAAGCTTTGAAATTGCATCGTCGTTGCACCCAAGATAGTTTCTAATGTCTGATCAGCATTCTTGACAAAAGATAGCAGAAAAGAGCAATAAATATTGAGACCCGTAGGTCTACCACTCCGGAAAAGCGTGTCATCCTTGTGCAGGGGCCATGCTAATCTTCTCTGTATCGTTCCAATTTTATCGTGTGCAACCCCGAAGGGTGCGCTAATAGATCAAGTCAGAGGAGGGCCACGAACGCACTTTTGCTTATCCTGGGCAGACTCGGTGGCTTGCATTACTGCATATGGATGGAATTACTCTATGCAGTGTAGCGTGAGAAAGTCAACGCAAGGGACAAGTGCAGTACGAAAACACAACTACGGTCATGCGTAAGCGGGTCACCTGGGTTCCGGTCGTTGATTAAGATTGCCCAAATCAACGCAGCGGTATCACTTTGTAATCCGCACAATACCCTTCATGGTATCTCGTATCCATAAAAAACGCCGTATCTAAGCGCATCACGCTACTCCCTTGAAGTGGTGGCCGGTGGTAACTGGTCACGATTGGGGCGACGGCCAGGCTCTCAATAAGAGATTTCATATAATTGACATTTCGTATGTTGTGGATGAAAAGTGTGATGAATGAGCGCAGGAAGCAGGACTGACAACTCAGGCTAACACGCCTACTGGAGTCGCGACGTTTGTTAGGTGTCAATATGTTTGCAGGATTTGTTACTGATTAGCAGAAATAAATTGACGGGTGGATGGAGAGCGGCCAACCATAATCAGTTTGGTAGCAAGCCGCCTGCTTCTTGATCCAGACTTCTGATAAATTAACGTTGCTAACAAGATGGTTTTGTTCGTACCTGGTTCAATCATCCATCGCCTTCTCAAATCTGACAGTTCCAGGTCGGGATAATAGAGAACCATGATCCAGTTGAACACCCAGAAACAAATCTGCAATAGTTTGAATGCAACGCGACACGAAAGCGGCATATATCAAAATCATTGCTTCATGTGAGTCCACTGATATTGTTCCGATCGACGATCGCTCGGGCTGTTTTCAACTATTTTCAGTGATACACTTCAGGTCACGACTGCTGGAAAAACAAGAATAACTACATACCATGCCTCGGTGGGGTGATCGCTGGTTGAAACCGTGGCCGACAGGATAGGAAGTCGTTAGATCTCGACAGAAACGGGGTCTGGCCCGGCTGAGAATTTGAAATTCACTCTGCAACGCAGTGACTGCAGGAAAGTGTCGACCTCAGTGGAATCTGTGTAGAATCACATTACTGAGCGTAACTAGTGAATATTGCATGTCTCAGAGGAGGACGTGAATGCGTCGCACCAAGCTTGAAGCTGGAAGGTTCAAACTTTCATGATCGAGTCCGGTAATTCCGCACTCGACGTCGCCGTTTACATAACACGGCCATTAACCAAACATGCGCACATAACGCGTCCCGACCCGAAGCACTTAAATTGCTGCTGATCGGGTATAAAATTTCGGTTCCCATTTTTGTCCCCCTTACCCTCTTTTCTAACCTTGCAGTAATAATGGTCGTTCGAGTTCAACGTCCCGCTCCTACCTTCGAGGCTACAGCTCTCGTTGAGGGCATGTTCCAAGACGTCGCTCTTACGAATTTCCTAGGGAAATGGTAAGTCCTATGGACGATTTATCAAAGAACTGTGGCTTTATTATTTCTTTTCTTTCGTAGGGTCGTTCTCTTCTTTTATCCGATGTAGGTTTTCGAAAACCGTCTTGCGATGCCTATCACAGTAGGCCGACGGCGTCGCTAACAGGGACTTTACCTTTGTCTGCCCCACCGAGATTCTCGCGTTTAACGACGCCCTTCCTCAGTTCCACCAGCTGAACGCCGTCGTCCTCGGTTAGTATTACTTTCCCCGGATATAGACTGATTTTGATGGTTTGCTTACGGTGAAACAGGCGTTTCAACCGACTCGCAGTACTCCCATTTTGCGTGGGCACAGCAACCGAGGAAGCAGGGTGGTCTTGGGCCTGACCTCAAGCTCCCTTTGATCGCGGACAGGAACATGCAGATCTCTCGTGACTATGATGTTCTCATCGAGGAACAGGGTATCTCCCTCCGTGGCCTGTTCATCATCGATCCCAAGGGTGTTGTCAGGTACGTCCGCGGTACTTGTTGCTTGGCTCGGCTTCCGACGCGACATTCGATGTCTTTTTTTTAGGCAAATCACGGTCAATGACTTGCCCGTTGGCCGTTCGGTAGATGAAACCATCCGTCTCTTGCAGGCCTTCCAGTTCACGGTTCGATTCACGAGTTTGACTTTCGTGTATGTTGCTAATTTGGCGCTTGCAGGACAAGCATGGAGAGGTCTGCCCTGCTGGCTGGACCGAAGGTAGCAAAACGATCAAGGCTAACCCCAAGGAATCTCTAGACTACTTCGCTTCGGCGAGTGAAGACGTACAAATGCAGAACGGCAGTGCCAAGAAACGATCCCGCAATGAGTAGGAGTTGCATGATAGAGCGAATCATATTCCTTGAGCTTGAATTTGCGGTAGAACCACACATCAATGCATAATTACGTGATATCATATCAGAGGTTATCGAGAGTTATCGTGTTTGAGGCACGCTCAAAGTCGTCCTATCAGCGTCAGCTAGTGATCAGCACACCAAATATCAAACGCAACATGTATCATTCCTTTTTTCCTCGACCTGCAAAACACACTGAGAATCGTGAATGCCAATCAAATTATAATGTGGTCATCGTCTTCGACAGCCTCGACAGAGAGTTGTTTCGCCACCAACTCCAACTCCGCACATCAAATCAGATATTAGACGTGACTCGGAACTGATCACCCTCCCACCACCTGACCAACTCCAGGTCTCGACGAACGCCTCTGTCAGACACCAGATAACAATCCTGGATGACGAGTCGACATAGTGCTTCTCTACGGATGGCAATGGCATCGTAAAGAGCTTGCACATCAGCAGCGTCGCAGTCTGGACTTGGGTCACTTGTCCCGCACACTCTTTTGAGGATGACGTCGTGCAGCTCCAGTTCTTTCAATGCCGGCACGAATACCTTGCCTTGGTTGCTGTCGGCGCGATGGTCCTGCCAGTTTCTCGTGGGGTGGCGAGAGGAGAGGGAGAGTAGGGACGTTATATTGGGTGGATTGAGTCCAATATGCCGCACGTTCGGGAGCAAAGCCAGCATGTTCCTCCAGAACTTGAGCGAGAGCGACGTTGCGAAGAACTGAACACTTTAAATGTTTGTCAAGGGGATCACGTCACAGATGCCGCTCAAGACGAGGTCCTCTATGTGGCGTCGACGGAAGGGAAATGACTTCAGGGAGAGTTTCATCATCCGATCTGATGAAAAATCTGACCCAAAGGTATCATATTCAACACGCTCGGACGTGCTGAAGGTGAGTGCGAAGGACCCCCCGCCACCACCAACAGTTACGGAGCGAAATTTCGGAGAATCGGGCTGGTTAATTCTGTGTGCAAGAAGAGATGCCAACCGAATACCATCACTAAGGGGAGGGTTCAGACCTTCGTGTCTGTGTCGCAGGTAGACTTTTGTCCCCAATGGTATGTCTAGGCGGGACAGCAATGCGATACCGGCTAAGAATGGGGCATTCGCGACTGACATCTTAGAAAGGCAGGAAAGACCGATTATTGGGGTAGCTTTGAACGTTCCAGTGGACAGAAAATCACGGGCGCTAGGAGGGGAGTCATGGATAGATAACTGCACGAGGTGTGGCATGCAACGCAACATGGCGAGGAAGCCCACCATCGTATTCTCGTAAGGCCTAACACCGCACAAATCGAGGGTCGTCAACGTACTTGGGCCCAAGCGAATACCATGCCAGGGAAGAGTGTTTTATCCTTAGTGTGAGGAGTGCTGGAGTGATTTCTTTGAAAAGCACCCAATATTTCCCCTCTGGTAAGTCAAAATATGATACCTCCAGATATTGCAGGCAAGGGAGGCGCGAGAAAAGGAACTTCGATAGGATCTGATAGCCGTCGTCATTGACGATATCGACAAAGTCAAAGCGAAGCTCTTGTATGCGTTGTGATTGATTCGTCTGTTGCTCCGAGATGGATAGCAGTCGAGCCCTTAGCGTCCGGCGAGGACCTGTACATCTATTAGCAATCCTCGTGCTCAGCTTCAATGATGCCATTTGCGATCTAGCCAACAGCTCCTATGTCCAGCGTTGCGACGTTGCGGGAATATAGTTCCAAAGAGTTAGACAGTTGAGGGTCACGCCAGTCACGTCTCGCCAGGAGCGGCAGACGAGGAAACATTGACCCAACTAGGCTCTGTTGGAGTGGAATGAATATATATCTCGTCAGTGTGGGAGTCGCGAGCGATGCAGACGAACATGGATGCCAGTAGCTCAGCTGGAATGCGTCGAAAAAAAATGTCCGGGGAAGGGAGATTTTCATGGTCGCCAAGGTAAGAATTACTATGTGGCGGTCCACAGGTCTCTTCAACCGTGATCATAGAGAAAAGGCACGACGTAAACGACTAAGGAAGTGACATGAAAATTCAAATAATGGACTGGCACTCGATTGTGTTTGAATATCTTGAGTTGAGCACGACAATGAGTCGCAAGACCTAGAGTGTAGTAAGCGTGTGAAGAATTCTTGCGCTCAACGTTCGTGCCGCAACACTTCACAGGTAGAAAGACAATCGTTCCAGGGTGAACGTTTGAACTCTGTCCCTCTTGCAGCCGCCGTTTCGCCTTCTCCGCACCCATGACTTTTCACCTGCGCACACTCTTTTCCCATCCAAGATCCTCCTGCGCCCCTGGGAGGAGGTCGAATGGCTTGCAAAGGCAGCTCTGAAAGCCCCCTTTTGCAAGATCGGGTCTCACTATTTCAACTTATCCGTTTTGATCCTCCGCTACAAACCGTTTTAGACCGGCCCATTGGATTTCACGCTAGATCCTTGAAACTTACAGCCTATTCTGTACCCTACTCCAGACTGTCTGTCCGTGGGTTTACTTTAGCCCGGTGACCGACGTAGCACTGTATGGGACTTTCCCTGTCAGGAAGGATTTAATTTAGAACTGTGCACCGCTCTTCCCCTCGAGAAAGGGGTGGCGTTCCCACCTCGTATGTGTTCCGACTCTGGTCGCGAAGACAGGCTAAGTACTTAACATTCGCAGATACTTTCAACCAAAAAACATGTACCTGCATCCACGCATTCATCCAACATACTTGATTTACGTAGCACGGCCGGTATATTTGCAAGTGGCTGATGCACACTTCATGTGCGTCCGAGGTGTGAAGACGACAAGTGATCCGATCCTCGGATCCAAGAATTAGAAGAGATAGATTTGACGCGGAAATGGGGGCATAGAGCCAGATACATACCGTGTCAGGTATGTAAATCTGACCATGACACCATTGAACTACGTTTGAACGTGATAGAGATACGCTGTCAACACCGGAAGCCTCGGGATAGTTATTCTCGTGTAAAACATACCGGATAATAGGAACAGGCAGCATATTCGACGTCGAGAGAAACTTGCAACATTGTCACGATGCCCTCCGATAAACTCATCGTCCATCTGATGCTTTCACAACTCTAAAATCCTTCTGGTTCAACATTCCACCATAAAGGCCTGCTGCAAAATGTTTTGAACACGATTATGCATTACACCAAGAAAACACAAATGAGATCAGGAACTAAGGAAAAACACGATAGCTTGTACACATGCTATGACAGTACATATTGCTCACCTGAAAACCACATAACAAAAAACACTACGGAGAGGCGGACACAGCGCCAGAGGCAAAGAAAAAGAGGAAACACGAGCACTCTGGAGCCGTCTCCAGGACACGATCCGCGTTCATTTCCGTTTCCTTTGCCCTGGCTGCCTTGCGTTTCACCTCGCCCGCCCCACACCAATTACAGAATCCCCTTCATCGCCCGTCGACCCAATACATATTCAACTCAAATGTCTCCTCGCGCTCCCCCAACTCTCATCGCTCCCCGCCTCGCTTCCGCCTTCTGGAACGAGCACTTCGCTCCCCTCACTTTCTCCATCAGCACGGTCAAAGTCGATGAATGGGTTGTGTGTCCTGTCATGTATGGGACTCATATGCCCTGGACCTTGGCTTGGCGCGACAGGCGACGCGCTCCAGTCGCTAGCGCTATCCTCGCTGTCTCCGTCGTTAGTGTCACTAGTATCGCTGTCACTGTCGTCACCGCCGACCGACAAAAACTCATCTCCTTCCGACTCAGACACAGTGCGGCTGATCGGCATGGGCGAGAGGAAAGATGCAAACGAGAGCGCGGGAGACGTCGCCCCCGAACGCGACTGCGCGATAAGACCTGGGCGCTGGTTTGGAGAGTCTGGGGGTAGCTGCAGTATGGGCAGGGAAGAGCGCGTTTGGTGGCGGGGAGAGGAGGAATGATCACTTTGCACCACGACCTCTGAGCTGCCGCTACGGGGTGACGAGGGCGCGGAGATGACGCCAAAGGAAGAGGCGGGCGGTGAGATGATTACAGGTGACGCAGGTGGGACTGGATACCGTTCCGAGAGAGACGAAATGACGGATTCATCGGCTCCGCGACTCCAGTTAACCTGTTGAAAAGTGGAAGTAGAAGCAGAATCAGAAGCGAGCGGATGATTATCCTCGTCGTTGGGGCTGTGCCTTGATACTTCATTCGCGAGTCCGCTGCGTTTCCTGGGCACTGTTGAACTTCCTAGCGCCCGGACCGAGTTCATAGAATCGGCCCTCGATAAGACCGTCCCGTTTGATCCGGCGACTGACACATAGCTAGATGAAGACCCCATGACCCGCGTGATCGGAGAAAACGGCCTCTCTCCGTACATCTCCGCACTCGAACGCGGCGTGTCTGGAAGGATGGGGCCAAATGGAGAATCTTCAGCCATAATTTGGTAAGTTGGAGTGAATGGCAAGGGATGCGGAATGGCCTCGTTCATAGGCAAATGGCGGATAGGAACCGGGATGGCAAGTGGGGATGGAAAAGTAACGTCAATCTGGTCCGCATTATCAGCGGATAAATGGGGGGCCGGAACGGCGGAACCTAAGGCTGATATTTCCCACGGCATTTCACGGATAGGGGACGACGGTGAGTGGGGGACAATGATTGATGAATTGACGTTGCCCTGTGTTGTCGTCTGAGACGCAGACCGGAGACGACGAGTCGGCGTCGAAGGCAACGACACAGTGCTTTGTGTCATTGGGGAGGAGACATTGGAGATCACGTGCGTTGAAGCAAGTGGTGTGTGGGTGAGTGATGTAAATGACTACGACGGACGGAATGAGATGGCAGCAAGTTAGAGGTCGCTTGGTCGTACGCTCACCTCGTCCAGTGTTGTACTTGTACCGTCGAATCCATCGAAATTGTCCCTAAAATGATCCGTCCTGCGCTTTCTTAGGCCATCAGTCCTGCCTTGGCTTCGGAGCACCTCATTACGCCATTCGTCTACCTCTCTGGCAGCGAGCGCTTCTAGTTCGAACCCGTCTACAGAGGGATCTGGCGCTCTGAGTGCTTCGCCCCGATCTCCATGAGCATCGATGGTATGGTGCGATGAGACAGAAGAAGAGTGAGAGGTACGACGATGACGAGATGTTCTGACTGATACGCCTGCGCTTGCACGTCTGTTGCGAGCCGCACGTCTCCGCTCGAGAAAGTTTTCGGCCCATGCTTCAAACTGTGGGGCTATGTGTGGTTCATAAACGAACTAGAGGGCCAATGGTGAATGCGCGAGGGGGTGTGTCAGTACACGTGTTTGAGGAGGAGGATGCAACGAGGAAGAACTTGCCTCTTTGAATGCAAGGACCGCTGCAACGCCTACTACGGCCGCAACAACATATACGGCTACGGGAGGAGCCATGACTCGTTGACCAAACTAGAGTAGAACCAATGCACAGGCGTCTCCCGCAGCACCTGGGAACCGAGAGAGATCTGATAACGTATGGTCTAATAACACCAACTAATAGTGAGACCCAAAGAAGAAAAAAGCCCAGCTCTTCTCCGCACAAACAAGAGTTGCTGATCTAGGGATGGATCGTGGTGGTCAGTTGAAGAGAAATTCGGAACCAGGAGGTTGAAGGTCGACCTTCCGTAATTGACCAGTGCCCCTTTTTTTTTTACTCATCCTGTCCTTTTCGGCAATATCCGAAAGTGCCAGCACGGTTTTATGCTTTACAGTGCTACATACAATGTCTCAGATGCATATTGCTGGGAGTCTCCGTACCTCGATTTAGCAGCGATGTATCTCCGCTGTGCCGTCTCCTTGCAACAGGAGCGGTGCTTTGACTAGGTTCGTCACGATGTCTCTCGTCATTATTTTCCCAGCCCCGTCCGAGTCACGACCTCATCATATGCAGACGGTTGATCAAGAATCTTATGCGCCACTAATGTGGCTGGTTGTGCTCCCACCTCGCCGCCTCAAAAGCGACTCGGACGGAAATAACTTTGGTTTCATGTGTCTCTACGGCCCGGAGACTCACTGCATATCATGCGAAAAGAGTCACCATGTGATACCAATATTGGAGGGCATAAAGATTGTCCCGATGGCCCTCTTTGCGTTCCACAATCAACTGCCAATCATGTCGGGATGGTAACACTCTGGTCAATCATACTGATACATCTACAAAGTGTCATCTTCTGTCACCTCGGATCGACCATCGAAACAGAGGTTCAGATCCGCGACGATGGTGGTGATACCAAGCATTCAGCAGCCACAAAGTTAGTTTCGTACACGTGGCTAGAGGTACAGTGTATATCCTATTCCCATTCTGGCGTTCCAGGCTCATTATGCTCATAGGCTCCAGCTGAAATCCAAAAATTATTTTGTGTTACCTCCCGAAATTGGGGTCTCCACACCCAGCTCGCCGTGGCATTCAGGACAAGTTTTTACACACGCCATACCGAATACTAGCTTGTTGTTACCCTTCCGCTATGGCTGCCGTTCCAGAGGCTGTGGCGTGAAAGATCTGACATGCTTCGTTAGGTGCTACAAAGTCGTCAAAAGTCTACTGCAGATATCGTCAATAAACAGGTCTGCTAGACCGGCAATGCGTTGTACGTCCACGGTTTCGAAAGTCTGGACTCGGTCAGCGACGCAACATCAATCGTTTACAGTGAATCACGAAACACCAAACACGACTGTCTTCAGAACAACCGTGGCCATAGGTGGATAGAAAGTTGATGAAATCAAAAAAGCATCATTCGGAAGTTTCGGAGGCTTCCTATTATGGGTATGGTATCATACACGACATCAATGCAATTTGTTGAGAATCCTAGCTCTAGTACGATACGCCAAGATACTGCTTGACCGTGGTGAGTAGATAACGATAACTTCTGGGCCAGAGTGTCCCTCGGAAGAAGTGGACGGCGAAGTAGATCAAGTTGCCATATACCGACCCTCTAGATGCGTTCCCGCCAGAGTGCAGTGGTCCGACTGCATAGATATCTTATACTTCGTCAACTTGAGTCTAGTCAAAGGTGCGATTTCATGAAGTAGTCGAGCTAGACTGTGGTCCGAATTGCTCAGGAGAAATTGTAAGGTAACCGCAAAAAGTTCCATTTGGAATGCTCTTAGGCTCATCAATCCACGCAGTAAAAACTCACACAGAACATACGAACTTGACTCACCTTCCAGAGGCTTTCATAATGCGATGTGTCCTCGTTGATACTGATTTTCGTATGCCACTTGGGGCACATGAAAGGGCAGAGTAATAAACTGTCTTCCGCTGCCTGTACATACTGGGTTCTTGGAATGACACGACCCTAGATATTCATGGCCCCGTGGTTGATCATCATCGATTGATTATATTATGCATGACGAATAGTTTGAATATACGCCGTGATGACCTCGCGCTCCGTGGCGGTTCCTTCCATGTCGACGCCGGTGTTGCCGCGGGCTCGGGTGCTATCAAAAAACAAATTATTTTGTACGAGTTTCAAAACGGTTATCCCAGCAAAATATGAGTTTTCTCATTGGATAAGGATCACTTATCCTGCGAATCGCTCACCCTCCTTTTGCGCCATATCGACGACTTGCCTCTTTTGGTCGCACCATTCTGCTTTCTGGGTGTTTCAATACGCTCACAAACGCCGGGACTTATTTTTGTGTTACCTCTCGCACGTTTATTTGAGTGACCAATGGATCTTACACTTCAGCGCAGGATAAAAGGTACTACACAAGGATACGCAGCAGTATCACCCGCCCCAATTTCGTCGCCGCACCGGTGCTGCAAGCCATGAGAACAAAACTTGCCACCTGGCTTTGCCTGCTGTCACTAGAGACATTGCTCGCCCAGGCGCAGAGCATCGCCTCGCATGCTTATACCCCTGTTGCAGGTGCTTGCCCAGAGGGTTTTTCCCTCGTCCGCATGGCGGGATCGTCTTCCGCAAATCAATCTCTATCCGCCTCCGAAGCTTCATACGTCCAATCCCGTCGATCACAGGTCATCCCAGAGGCTTGGAAATCCTACCTTTCCAACGTCGAAGCCACCAAGGTCGCCCTGCCTTCGTATGTCTCCGATATCTTGAATGGCTCGAGCTGGCAGACACCAAACCTTGGCATAGCAACGAGCGGAGGAGGCTACCGCGCAGCGATCTTCGGTGCCGGTATTCTGAACGCGTTGGACGGGCGGAACGCTTCGTCGAACAGCGCCGGCGTGGGCGGTCTTCTTCAGGCGGCGACCTACTTGGCTGGTCTATCGGGAGGCGCATGGCTTGTGACATCCCTCGCTCAGGCCAACTTCCCGACTGTGCAGGAGCTCGTTTTCGGATACCCTAATTCAACCGTCGCCAACAACACGTGGGGAGGGTGGAACGCTGACTATGATATGTTAACTCCCAGCAGTAATTCCACCATTGACACTGAATACCTCGTCTATTTGTCGCAAGAACTAGAGGGGAAATATAGTGCTGGTTATGCCGTGACGGTGGCAGACTTTTGGGGGCGCGCACTGGCGAGACATTTCGTCAATGGAACGTCTTCGACGAATTTCTATGACGAATCCTACACTCATGGCGCAGGGATTTTATGGTCATCTGTAGCTGAAACGTGAGCACCGAGCCGTATGGGATGTTGACGAATTTACTGATATCTGTACACATACCGATACTAGCGAATCGTTTACATCGTATTCGATACCATTCCCAATCGTCACTTCAGATATTTCCGAGCCGGGTCAGAACAATTCGAACGTTATTTACGGGGACTTCGTTCCCATATCCAATCCTATAATCGAATTCAATGTCTGTTAGTACCATTTGAGCAGTCCGTGCTGAGTGTTCCGTACTGACGTGGAAAACGTAGTCGAGATGGGTTCCTTCGATCCAATGCTATCCGCATTCACCCCTACGAAGTACCTGGGAACGAGAAACAACAGCGTCTGTGTCACCAATTTCGACCAGTCGTCACTGGTCGCCGCGTCCTCGTCCGAGCTGTTCAACGAATTCAACCTCACTGTAGGTTGGCCTCAAATAATCTCGGCAATTCATGATTCGACTCTTTGATTAGGGCACATTGGAATCTGAGTTGGGGCCAGTATTGTCTTTGCTGAACTCGACTTTCCCAGAGCCAGGTATCGAACTCGATGTCGCGTCGTGGCCAAATCCGTTTTATGGCGTCGCACCGGAGACTTTTATAGCGTCAAACCAAGTGGATCTCAGTATAGTAGACGGTGGCGAAGATGGGGAAATTATCCCATTGCAGCCCTTGCTCGTCAAGGCGCGTGCCGTGGACGTCATTTTGGCAATCGATGCTGTGAGTGTGGTCGCGGGTTTTAACTCCATCAATACTCAGCCAAGTGACCTGACAAACCCCATTGCAGACTTCGGACGAGGACAACTTTGCTGAAGGGAGCTCTCTGATCGTAAGTCTTCGCTTCGCGCTTTCCGTGGTATATCATAATTACTGGGTGGTTGCGACCGGTCATCTCCTTTCTCCAGGCAACCCAAGACCGGGCAATGTTGCTCTCCTCGGCCTACTCCTTCCCACCCGTGCCGACATCCATTGACGAGTTCGTGGCGCAGAACCTGACGACGCGCCCGACGTTTTTCGGATGCAACGTGACAAGCGCGAACGCAAGTACGCCGCTGGTGGTCTACCTCGCGAACGGCGGGCCGCCGCGCAACGGGGAACCGCCGCTCACAAACACGTCGACCCTACAGTTGTCGTACAACGCATCGGAGATTCAAGGGATGCTCGACCAGACGTTCGTCGTCGCCACCCAGGGATATCCTGCGGATACGAGTGCGATGACAGATCCGGAATGGCCGGCTTGTTTAGCGTGTGCGATCGTGGATCGGGTACGTGAGCGGTCTGGGGAAACGAGGAGCGGAGTGTGCGAGAGTTGTTTTGAGCGATATTGTTGGCCTGGGGGCAACTAGGTTGGTGCTGGCTGGTCTAGAAAGTGCCAGAAGGGAGGGGTGAGAGTTACGGATGCTCAGAAATTCTGATGACGACCGTTGAAGGGTGGGGGGCCATGGAGCGGCTAAAGCGGAGTGGAAGGGCATCTTTCCAGTCCATTCTTTTTGCGTGACACGCTGATGTTATTTAATGGACACTTTTGATATGATGCTGATGCATTTAATTGCCTACGTGGCAGTCTTGGATGAAAGGATGGTAATGTGTACGATCATTTCTGGAGGCAGATGTCTCCTGCGCCACGAAATCCCGGTGGATGCAATGCTCGAAAGTCGCTATACGCTGGAGCACAACAAAAGAGACTCGCTTGGAAGCGGTTTGTAGGACTTGGTTTCATGCGGCTCCCCCAAAATAACGTCGGGG
>JBBPMT010000277.1:0-19441 GCA_038090455.1 Garcileccinum viscosum
TTTTATATGTTAGATTTTATTAAATTTAAGTACGATGAGAGAAAACTTGTCGGAATATAGGGGAACCATCCTCTAAGGCTAAGTATTTATAAATTTAGCGATAGTGAAAAGTACCGTGAGGGAAAAGAGAAAAGATTGGATTGAAAGAAGATATAAAAACTGGGTTGATGGCATTAGCCAATATAAAGAGGAGAGAAGGAGGAGAAAAGAATCCATATTGTAGGAAGAAGAAGATTCTATTGCTTATTATTCCAGATCTAGATTTGAGAATTGGTTTCTTATCAAATCATGTGAGTCTTTTTATCCTGATATGGAAGGAGAAGTACCTAATCAAGTCTACCCTGACTTGACAGAGATTAAAGAAGAATTGGAAATAGAAGAAATGTTCTTTGATGAACTTTCTTCTGAAGAACAAGCAGAAATTAATACTGCTGCCTTGGATGGGATGAAGAACTGGATGTTTCCAATTGGAACATGGAAGCTGTTGCTGCATGTCAAGATCTAAATGATCTTTTTATCATATTTTCTCTTCTTTCTATTTTACAAATTCTTTATCTCCTCTGATAACAGATCCCACAGTTTTCCATAAACACACAAATCTACCATGTCCATTGGCCTACCAACCAATTGCATCATGCCAAAAGAGGCACTTCAAAGAATCAGAGTCCTGCATGGAAGCCCAAACTACTTGAAATGAGTAGTGGAACTGAGAGGTCCATTCAATATGCTAAATGCTTGGAGCATTGTACAAGGCCAGTTAATGTATGCAAGTATGTCAACTGCCATGGACCAAGTGAAGTGGAAACAGTTTGATGCTAAAGTCAATGGATTCCTAGAGACCACTGTGTCTTTAAAGTTAAAATCTCAAATTAGCTAGGATTATGACACATTGAACACTTCCCTTTTCCACACCACTTGGGAACTTTTCTGCACTCTCTTTGGCCATAAAGGAATCTCTGGCCAGTACTACCTTTTCTCCAAACTTATGCATATGAAGATCTCTCAGAACAAATTTTTGGAAGACATTTCCACTCATACTGTCCTGTTTCAACAGTGTGAGGCTGCTGGACTTTCCATTCCATCACAGCTCAAAGCTATGATACTGTGACAAACTCCTCTATTACCTAACTAGATCCTAGTCTAGCATTCCATATTCAGCTTGTCTCCTATTTTCCTATCTTCTCATACACTTACCTTTATCTTATTGGGTCACATGACCAGCACCATAGACACTCATCATTACATGACTTATTGTTTATTCATTGTTTGTCTCCATTGATACTTTTATAGATGCTTATATCTTATAAATCCTCAGTCTTCCCTTTATTGCTGATGGTATCTTCTGATTCTGCATTGTCATTGTATCTTGATAGATCTTGAGAGATCTCAATCTTTATTTTGGTTATTTATAGATCTACCACACCATGTTTATTGCTTCTTACATAGCTTTATCTATTGCATGTCTACTTCATGGACTACTTACTATATAAAGCAGTAGCTATCGAGTGGTCAAAAGATTAGGGTTACAAATAGGGATACGTGCTGGGTTACGCATCTATGAGGGACCACTTGTAGGGTTACAACCTACGAATACGTCCTATCAATGGTGGTCTCAAAGATAAAGTGGGAACTCTTGAGGAGTTGCAGTCGGTAAGTAGATCACTAGAGAGACCCAAGGGTGTCTAGGACATAAGCCGAATATAACAAGACTGGGGTCTTGCTATCGGTAATTCCATACTATATATACTATAGCTACAGGTGCACGGACCATGACATGGGGGCCGGCACATACTATAAGGGGATAGATAAAGCCATAAGGCAACAACATGGTGTGGCAGAATGGAAGATGCCAGGGACTGTGAGAATATGAAAGAGGGCCACGTATCATGAGGTGTGGCAGATCTATAAATAGATGAAAGGAAGATCGAGATAGGATCGAGATCTGTTACGCTGGGTGTCGAGTAATACCACAAGCCTAGACGAGAATCTCACGAAGAGTCCGTCAAGTCTAGCTTGGTCGAAGGAAAGGTCTCTCTATCTTGCGTGCGCACACCAAGAGCTCGAGGCAGCTGAGAATCGATGCTGAATTGCGTAGAACTAGCTAAAGAATCATACACCATTGTGCTACTGGTATTTATAGAGGAAAGTGCGGAGCATGGACCAAGCTATGTTGTAGCAGTGAATGAAAGAAAGACAGAAAGGGAAGATCAAGATGGAATGCGACGGAATCGCATGGAAGGGAAATGAGTCATCCGCAGTAAGAATGAGTCAGAAGCTGCAGAAGGCTATGTATACAAGATAGGCCGATAATGAGATAAGAAGATAAGAGGATAAGAGGATAAGAAGATAAGAAGATAAGAAGATAAGACGTTAGTCCGAAGGCGAAGGGAGATGGAAGAGAAGGGATCCATCGGCCGAAAAGAAAAGAGATGAGTAAACGTTAGAGAAAGAAAAGGGGTGGGACAAGGACACGGTACAACCCTCGGGGATGATGTTGACTGTAACATTACCCCGTTCGTACCTTGGAGACTCCGACTCCAACATAACCCTAAGTCGAATGTTCTCCCGAATTGTGCTCAATGGCATTGTCAACGTCGCGGTCCTCCTCGTTGGGTGATTCGCAGCAGAAGGGATAGTCAGACTCGAGATGTCCGATGGTCTCGCAGAGTTGACAGAGGTGGATATTAGGATAGGTGTGAGCTGGGTGTCCCCATTTATTGCAAAGCCCACATTGATAAGCCACGCATTAAACGTAAGCATGGTCCGGGCTGGCACAGACAGGACAAGGAGGTCCAGGGGTCGTCTCCATAGTAGGCGAATTTCCCCGATCATTACGTGCAGCGTTGGAGAAATAAGGAGGAGGAACCGGGATGGGCTGATCGATGATAATTGAGGGAGGGATGGTTCCAACTGGTCGAGGATAGGGGAGTTCCAGGAGAGGCTGACGAGAGGAGGTGCGTCGCTGACGGCTGAGGGATGGAGAGGTGGGCGAGGAGAGAGAGACTCTAGAGGACGTCGGGCTAGAACGGGGCAAAGTCTGTTCCAGAACGACTGGGACAAGGGAGAGAGCTGGGGTCCCCCTTCGAGGGGGAGTGGTCCGAAAGGGCTAGCTGATCGGGGGAGTATCATCTTGGTCAATAGGAGGGGCGTTCTCGTTGGTCTTGAATGGGGAAGGGAAAGGAGAAGAATGTTCCCGTGCGACGTCGACATAGAGGCGCCGTTGCCGATCGGTGAGGGACTCCCAATGAGGGCGGAGAACGTCCCAGAGACGAGAGGGGTGAAGAGAAGCGACTGCATCCGAAAATCCCAAATCAATCAGAATAGAAAGAGTGTTGGTACGAAGGTCCATTAGTCCTTGATGTACAGCAGCAAGTATCGTAGAAGAAGAGGGAGAATGAAGAACAGAATTGTAAGAATGAAGGCAAAGGTACATATGGTAAAGTCGAATTCCATTATACAGGGAGGCGTGTGGAAGCGAAAAAGAAAACACATTCTGTTCCAAAGTATAAAGAAGGTCAGGAGTTTCGAGAACAGCAGCAAAAAGGGCATTGCGGATATGGGAAGGGAAAAGGTTTGGAATAATAGGAAGACTGGGATAGGATAGGCCAAATGTGCGGGAGTATGAGGAAGGAGGTGTGTTGCGGCGAGTGGGGTGACGAGGCATGTCAGGGTGATGAAGGGAAGTCTTTGGGGTGACGGGCTTTATAAGCAGTGAGGAGAGAGGCGGTGTTGGATAAGTTCCATTCCGGTTCCCACGTATTTTCCGAAGAAGGCCAACCCTTCCATGATACAAGGTATTGGCGACGGCCACGAGTTCCTCTGTGGGAAAGAATTTGCTCCACTTCATATTCTTCTTCTCCATCGATCAGATCAGGAGGAGGAGATAGGAAGTTCAGGCCATGTTCCGGGGTTTCCCGATAGGACGATAGTTTGGAAGCATGGAACATGTCATTGATGCGCCATGTGGGAGGAAGTTTGAGGCGATAAGACATGGGAGATAGTACCTGAGAAATTTCAAATGGTCCTTTTCATTTAGGGGAGAGTTTTCAAGAAGGGTAACGAAGGTGAAGATTTTTGTTATCAAGCCAGACCTTGTCTCCGACTTTCCAGGGGGTAAAGCGGGATGAGATGCATTCCTTCATGAGGCGTTGGGCACGTTCATGGGCATCCAGGGCTTCTTTCCTAGCTTCGGATAAGAGGGATAGACGAGATTCAAGATCGGGGAGGAAGGTTTTGCCGATCGGAGGATAGGCATGAGGTTCGTACCCTAGGATTAAAGAGAAAGGGGTTTTACCGGTTACAGAGTGGACGGAAGAGTTGTGGCAGAATTCTGCCATGGGGAGGAGGTCAGCCCATGCATCAGGCTTTCCTTCGCAAAAGATGCGGAGATAGGTTTCCAACTCCTGATTGACCCGTTCGGTTTCTCCGTCAGTTTGGGGATAATATGCTGAGGAGAGAGCGAGGTCATATTTTAGGAGGCGAGCCAGTTCTCGAGCGAAGGCGGAAGCGAACTGAGGGCCACGATCAGAGATGCATCGATCGTGAAGGCCGAAGCGAGGGAAGATATGTTTAAAGAACAGAAGGGCAACGTTGGCGGCAGAGGAGGTTTTAAGACAAGGGAGGAAAATTACTCCCTTAGTAAGCCCATGGTCGACCACGACCAAAATGGAATCAAAACCAGAAGAAGGAGGAAGATCGGTGATAAAGTCCATAGAGATCTGCTGAAAAGGACAAGTAGTGGAAAAAGAAAGCGGGAAAAGAGGAGGAGCGGAAGGATGGGTATTGACTTTGGAGGCTTGACAAGTAGCACATCCAAGAACAAAACGATGAACAAAAGTAGAAAGACCCGGCCACCAATAGTCTCGAGCGACCAGGTTCTGGGTGCGAAGAACACCACCATGACCTCCAGAGGGGGACTCATGGCAGGAACGAACAATATCATGACGAAGAGATTCAGGAATAAAAAGACGATGACGGAAGTACAAAAGACCATCGGAGAATTCCCAATCAGCACGGGAAGCATGCGGAAGAAGAGAAGTACCCTCGTTGAGGGCAGCAAGAGCAGCAGAAGCAAAAGGGTCAGAAGACGTAAGAGTAGAAAGTTTAGAAGTTATAGCAGCATCAAGAGTACGAATAAAGAGAGTGTCTGGGAGAAGAGTGACATCAATGTTGTCGGAAGAAGTGTCGACATCATCACGATGTGAGAGGGCATCGGCAGGGGCCATGGCGGAGGCAGGGAGGTGATGGAAAGACAGGTCAAAGTCCTGGAGGAAGAATTGCCAACAAGCATGGTGACGAGAGAGTTTGTGGGGTTGGCAGAAGTATGTCAGATTCTTATGGTCGGTTAGGATGGTGACTGGAAGGCCAGTGCCTTGAAGGTAGTGGTGCCATTCCTCAAGGGCGTGGATGACGGCGAGGAGTTCGTGGTCGTAGATGTCATAGTTCCTCTCGGCAGGGGAGAATGTGCAGGATAGATAGGCACAGGGATGAAGGTCACCATTCCCATCAGGTTGCATAAGGACTGCGCCAGAGGCAGTGAGGGAGGTGTCGGTCATAACGGTGAAAGGGCGGGTTATGTCGGGCATAGCTAGGATGGGTTTGGCAAGGAAAGTGGATTGGAGTTGACGGAAAGCTGTTTCGCAAGAAGGGGACCAATTCCAAGGCGTGTCTTTCTTAGTAAGATCAAGAAGTGGGCGAGCGAGAGTAGAGAAATTGGGGATAAATTTACGATAGAAGTTGCAGAATCCGATGAAGGACTGAATGGCCTTGACCGATCGAGGAGGGGACCATGTTTCGATGGCAGAAAGTTTAGTGGGGTCCATCTGTAAAGACCCAGCTTTGATAACAAGACCCAGGAATTCCACTTCAGATGCGGCAAAGGCACACTTTGCCAACTTGAAATATAGTTTATGTTCCCGAGCATGTTGGAGAACCTTACGGATAAGGAGCCAATGTTGAGATAAATCGTCGTTGTGGATCAAGAAGTCATCCATATAAATGATAAGCCATCCTTCAGCGATGTAATCTCCAAAAATGTGCTGCATCAGGGCTTGGAACGTAGGAGGAGTGTTACAGAACCCGAAAAACATGACGTTGGGTTCGAAGAGGCCTTCAGGAGTGATGAAGGCAGCTTTCCAGCGATCTTCTGGGCGGATAAGGACATTGTTATATCCCCAGCGAATGTCGAGCTTGGTAAAAATGGTGGAAGGACGGAGTTGGTCAACGAGGTCAGAGATGCGAGGGAGCGGGTAGGCATTCTTTATGGTATGTTCATTGAGGTAACGATAGTCTTGACAGGGGCGGAGGGTACCATCCTTCTTTGGTACAAAGAAGAAAGGGGAAGCTTGAGGGGATTTCAAAGGAGAGATCTTTCCAGAAGCGAGGTTTTCTGCGATGAATTCCTTGCAAGCTTCTCGTTCCTTCGGGTTGAGGGGGTATACTTTTGCCACTTTCGGGACAAAAGAATCTTTCAATTCTATGGTATGGTCAAATGGGCGCGACGGGGGAAGTATCCCGTCAGGGGGTTTCGTAAAGACATCAGCGAAAGAGGTGAGTTCCGGAGGGAGGATAACCTTTTCCTTCTCCTGTTCCATGGCAAGTTCGGTAGAAAGAGTAGTTTTTCGAATAGAGAGAGTAAGGTCGGAGAGGTAACGAACCAAATATCGTTGAGAGAGTGCGGCGGGGTCATCTTGTCGATGTGAAAAAGAGCGGTCAGGGATGGAGACGACACCAGTTCCCCAGTTAATGTTGGGATTGGCGTCCTGTAACCACAGTAGGCCTAAAATGACTGCTTCCTTTCCGCAGTTGATCACAAAGAAGTCACGAAGTTCTTCGTTATCTCCAATTCGCAAAAGGAGGGTCGTTTTGAGGCGAATGACACCGCTCTGGTTGGGGGTTCCGTCAATGTTAGAAACGGCAAGAGGTTTGGGGATTTTGGAAGTGGGGAAATGATGGTTCTGGACAAGAGAGCGATCAATGAAGTTGCCAGTTGCTCCGCTATCAATTAGGGCAAATAGGTCGACGATTTGTGCACCATCCTTTGCCGATAGAGAGATGGGAATTTGGATAGATTTGGCATGGGGAGTAGTACAGAATACAGGTGCAAGACAATGAGGAGAGGAAGACGTCGAACTAACTCTCCTTTTCAAAAACCCTCTTCGCTATCAGAGGTTTCGGCGGTGGTGGTGGCTATGGAGACTTTAGGAGATTCCTCTACAGGTTCTTCCTCGTAGACAGTGTGGAGTACCTTAAGAATTTCTTCCTTAGAAATGTTATGGTCTGCGACAATCTGGTTAACATATTTCCCAAGGGCAGAGGGAGCCTTAGGAGAACGAGGGGTGAAGCAAGTAGGGGAGGAGGACGAAGAGGTTGATGAGGAGGAGGAACTGTGGTTGCTGGCACGACAACCAACCTTATGACAAATGAAGCAACGATTTTGCTGAAAGTGGCGGGCTCTTTCGACAGGGGAGAGGCAAACGGCATCAACATCCATGGCGTTAGGATTCTTAGCAGGATGAGAACTGTTAAAGTATCCTCCTCGACCGGAGGTGATGTCAGCAATGCGGCGTTGCTGGGCGTGATACTTAGCCACTTGCTCGATCCAGTCCTTAGCCGTAGTAGGCTGCGTCTGTTGGGAGAGGATCATAACAACAAGTTTGGGATCCATTCCTGAGGCGAGGTGTTCGAGAAGAGTGGGCTCATCCGTGATGTTGGCCCGTTGGGCGAGGAGATGAAATTCGGCGACATATTGTTGGAATCTGCTATCCTTATTGCGGGTATCCTGGCGGAGCGCATGAAGCTTTCGGTGAGCTTCAGAGGCAATGTTAAACGGATAGAAGGTGGCAATGAAGTCCTTCTCCAAATAGGCAAACGTCTTGTCGGTAGCAGGGATGGCACCATCATTTATCTTACCATACCAACCCTCGGCGAAGGGAACTCCATTCCCCTTGGTCATCTTGTTAAGAAGGACTAGGACCTTCATAGTGTTGTCTGCATACATAGCAGCGTTCATCATAAAATAGGCCTTCATGGCCTGCAGCCAGTGATTGGCATCTTTCGTTTCTCCCGAAAATGTGTCAGGGAGACCAGCTTTTAGCTCAGGGCGGGACATGGTGGCAGCAGGTGGGGGAGTAGGAGGACGAGAAGGACTGGGTGAAGGAGTGGTGGAAAGGGGGCGAAAGCCATGATACAAGGTGGAGGACGAAATGTTGGGTGGTCTGCTCGGAAGCAGGAGGCAAAGGAAGAGCTAGTTCTTTTGTTACGCTGGGCGTCGAGTAATACCACAAGCCTAGACGAGAATCTCACGAAGAGTCCGTCAAGTCTAGCTTGGTTGAAGGAAAGGTCTCTCTATCTTGCGTGCGCACACCAAGAGCTCGAGGCAGCTGAGAATCGACGCTGAATTGCGTAGAACTAGCTAAAGAATCATACACCATTGTGCTACTGGTATTTATAGAGGAAAGTGCGGAGCATGGACCAAGCTATGTTGTAGCAGTGAATGAAAGAAAGACAGAAAGGGAAGATCAAGATGGAATGCGATGGAATCGCATGGAAGGGAAATGAGTCATCCACAGTAAGAATGAGTCAGAAGCTGCGGAAGGCTATGTATACAAGATAGGCCGATAACGAGATAAGAAGATAAGACGATAAGAGGATGAGAAGATAAGAAGATAAGAAGATAAGACGTTAGTCCGAAGGCGAAGGGAGATGGAAGAGAAGGGATCCATCGGCCGAAAGGAAAAGAGATGAGTAAACGTTAGAGAAAGAAAAGGGGTGGGACAAGGACACGGTACAACCCTCGGAGACAATGTCGACTGTAACAAGATCTATCGCTGATGAGATCTGTAGGCTGGGAAGATGGAAGGCCGAGGATTGGGAACTCTCTAAAAGTGTCAATAGATACAAATAGTCCAATAGGGAAGTCATGTGATGACTAGCATCTAGCTGTCATGTGACTGAGGAGTAGCACTGGGATAAGCGCGCAGCTATGTCTGAAAGGGGGAAGACTATATGGGGAACCCTAGATTAGGGGCAGAGTTAGGTCACAACGGAGGTCACAACACTATAGCCATAGATAGCAGGTACCTGCCTTTAGGGCATGGGCCATATGCATGTACTCATAGTATTTAATATATGGGCCTTGAAGACTAGATCTCCAGTCTAGTTTTTCTTGGCAGTTGACCTGCAATCCTATCTTGAGTTCCACAGAATGGGATTTCTTATTTCCTTCTATCCTCAAGTTCTTTCTTTTATTGTCAATTGTGGAGGTCTATAGAAAATGCTTCTTGTAGATGCCTTGTTCTCCATTACTGGAACACCATCCATTTCTTGATAGCTTCTAGTGTTCACAACAGATACTACTTTCCCATCTACTTTTCTCTTTCAACACCATAATATTGGCAACAATACAAACTACAAAAGAAGCAGATTTTACCCTAGATGCAATATGTCCTAAAGTATCCATGGAAGTCACCATACAATATTCTGGTCTTACAACCAAGTCCTTCACTGCATGGATCTCCACACCTCCTTCCCAAAGTGCTAACCACACTTTCACCATTCACCAAGGCCCTGGCCCTTAACATCTCTGATCTGATCTAACAACCAGAGTAACCACAATAAGCCAAAGAACAATGGTTATTAGGCAAATTCATTTGGTAACCATGGTGGAAATAGAGGAGGAGATTTTCATGGTGGTTATGATACTTTGTCCAAATGGGGAAAATACAACTTTGATAACTTCCAGAAGCATCAAGAAAGGAAAAATAACAAAGGAAAAGAAAGGGCAAACATTTCCAAAGGATTTGCCAATATGGCTTCCATCAAGGAGAAGTTCATGGTATTCAAACCTGATACTGATATGGAAAATACTAATTTCCTCAATAACCAGCAGAACAATAATTCTGTCATGCAATATGACAAGTACTAGAATAACTATATTGTCATCTATGCTGATAAAGAAGACAATGGCACCACTATATTCCTTACTGGTTGTGAAACTGAGACTGTGGTACCAAAGTCTCTTTATTTGAATGGTCTGGATTTGGCTAATGTGTCTCCTTTTAAGGACAATGGCATGAACATTGCTGGTCCCAGTTGTTGCAACCTTCATCGTGACCTAACTCTGCCCCTAATCTAGGGTTCCCCATATGGTCTTCCCCCTTTCTCGCATAGCCGCGCGCTTATCCCAGCGCTTCTCCTCAGTCACATGATAGCTAGACGCTGGTCATCACGTGACTTCCCTATTGGACTATTTGTATCTATTGACACTTTTATAGAGTTCCCGATCCTCGGCCTTCATCTTCTCAGCCTACGGATCTCATCGGCGATTGATCTCGTATCTTGATAGATCCCGATCGTATCTCGCATTCTTTCATATATCTATAGATCTGCCACACCTCATGGTAAGTGGCACTCTTTCATACTTCTCACGGTCCCTGGCCTCATGCTGCCACACCTCGTTGTTACCTCATGGTTTTATATATCCATTTATAGTATGTGCCGGCCCTTACTTTGTGGTCTGTGCATCTTGTATAGTAGTATATAATATAGCACCAATAGAACTCGACTCTCCAGTCTTGTTCTACTCAGTCTTGTCCCTGATCCTTCATTGGTTCCCAGCGGATCGCCCTGGTTCTCTGTCTGTCACCCTCGATATCGACCACCCAGCAGCAGTAGTTTTACGAGCTCACCTGCGAGTTCTCACTCTTATCCTCGAGTTATCCATAGTATCGCCTGGACAAGATGCCAGTACCTCCAAATCCGGCTTACGGACAAATAGGCAGCCGATAGCTGCGTTCCCTTCTCATCTCAATTCTCACTGATAGTGTTCGTAACACCAGTTAGTTACCTTCTACTCCAATACCTCATAAAGTCAATATTTTACTGGCCCTGAACCAGCAAAAACCAATAACCTTATAAGGATGCTGGTTCATACTTGACACTGCTTGTAGATTATTTTCTACAAACCTTATTGCTAAAAATGGCTATATCACCAATATTAGCAAGGATCTGAAAGCAACCACTAGTGTGAGCTAGATCACCTCAATAATCACAAACTATGGAAGGGGATCTATATAAGAGCAAGAAACTAACCAGAACAGACTGAGATCTGCTGGTTGATGCATTCAAATATATATACTATTGGTATATGTGCATGGACCATGGTAGGGCTGATACTATCATGATAATGATGAGTAAGGTAAACTATATATGGTTAGAGTGTTCACACAGTCATGGGAGTATTCCCATACATGAGGTGTACACATTATGGTCTAGCCCTATAATGTCATAGATAAATGATAGGGTCATGACATGAAATGTCACATGACTGATCTTGTGACAAATATCAAGTCACATGATTGCAAAAAATGTCATCAATAAAGGAAAAGTTAGATTTCATATGAGAGTCATAACATTACCCCCCTTTTATGGGCAAGATTCCAGATCACCAATGCCTAACTTTCCATAGTAGAATCCAATGTGAAGTTTACAATTGGTGTGCAGAAAACTGTATCAAACAGTTTGTGAGTCATATGCAATTTGCGTGGCACTGCAGGATTCCTCTGATGAAAGTCCATAATGGCTTCACTTGCCAATCTTTTGAGGTTGCTCATGGATTTCCAGATATGATTGCTTTCATCATAACCTTTCTAGTGCACAAGGTATTGGAATCCTCAGCCAATGGGTCTACTATCAATCATGTACTCAACTTCATACTCATTGTTGCCTTTATCATTCACAGATACCAGTTCAGGGTGAACTATGGGTTGACCTTCCAGAGGTTTGATATATGATTTGACATGTAAGATGTTTATGATATTGTGAGCCCTATTTAACTTTGGGAATAACAATTTGATGGCATTGGTATACATGTCTATGATCTAGTAGGGTCCTATCCATCATTCTGTAAGCTTCTTAGCTGGTCAATCTGAAAGTGCAAGGTGTTTAGTTGAGAGAAGCACAAGATTGCCAATCTTGTAATCAGGGGCAGATTTTCTATGTTTGTCAGCCTACTGACTCATTTGCTTCTGTGCCTTGTCCAGATTCAGGGCTACAATTGCATGGGTTCTTTTTATTTCTTTGGTAAACTCTTTAGCTGCCAAGGCTTTGACCATAAGGGGTTCAACCCTAAAACAGGGTGCATAAGTGCAGGTGACTTGGAAAGGGCTAAAACCAGTAGCTAACAATTTTGTATTGTTAAAGTTAAACTGAGTGATGGCAAGCCAGTCTGTCCATTGATCCTGCTTTTTTGCTATGTATAGACATAGATATTGGTTCAATTCCTAATTGACATATTCTGTTTGTCCATCCATCTGGGGATGATATGGAGAAGATATCTTCTTTTTGATTTTCAATAATTTAAGTAAGTCTGTCATCATTTGGAATGCGAACTGGGGTCCTCAGTTACTGATCAAGCTAGCAGGTAATCTGTGGTTCTTCCACACATGGTCTCTATAGAGTTTGGCAGTTCCTTTTGCTGTGACTGTTTTGTGTGTGGGGATTAGGATGACTTCTTTGGAGAAGTGGTCTACTATAATGAGTATGGCATCAAAGCCTTTGCTATCAGGAAGTCTTGTGATGAAATCTGTGGAGATGGAACTCCAGAGTCACTCTGCAACAGGAAGAGGTTGTAATAAGCCAGCTGGTGGCTGGTTCAATGGTTTCATGTATGTACACCTGTTACACAACTTACAGTATTTGAAGATATCATTTTTGAAAGTGACAGCTAGTGGAAGCTAGGTCACCTTGGCAAGACAAACACTGAAGGGGAATCATATAGGCTAGCTGGGAACTAATCAGAACAGACTGAGGTCTGCTGGTGTTGTATTCATATTATATATACTAGTTGACAGTGCGCATGGACCACTTGAGGGCTGGTACTATTACAATAAGTATTGGTAAGGTAAACTATATATGGCTATATTGGTCTCATGGTCATGGGAGGGTTCCCATATATGTGTAGGGCATATGTTGTAATGTCATGGTCTAGACCTATGATGTACCTATGTCTATGATAAGGTCACATCATGTCACATGACTGATCATATGACAAATATTAAGTCACATGATCATGAAAAATACTATTGGTGAAGAGAAAAGTTAGGTGAAAGCAACCGTAGCCTATACAGCTAGGTCATCTCGATAATCACAAACTATAAGATGGAGCGTGGAAAGGCTAGGAGAAATTAACCAGAACAAACTGAGGTCTGCTGGTCGTCTGTATTCATATTATATACTATGGTACATGGTGCACGGACCAAGGTACAACTACTGATAAGCTATCTATGGTTACTATGTATGGTTAGAGTGTTCTCACGAGTGTGGGAGTATTCCCATGAATGAGGTATACACGTGTGAGGCTATGCTATGATGTCATAGATAAGTGATAAGGTCACGTGATCAAGAAAGGAAGAAATAAAATAGAAAAAGTTAAGTTAATGAGGAAGGTCATAACATTACCCCCCTTCTATGTGCGAGATTCCAGATCGCCTATGCTTCGGTGGTGGATCCCGAAGTGAAGTTTTCTATTTTCATGGTGAATAGCAAGTCGAAAAGCTCACGGGCCATTTTTAGCTTGCGCGGAACTGCGGGGTTTAAACTATGGAAGTCCGCGATTGCTTTGCTTGCTGACCTTTTAAGGTTGCTCGCTGATTCCCAAGTATGATCGGATTCATTGTATTCTTTCCAATGCATGAGGTATTGGAAGCCACGACCTATGGGGCAGGAGTCAACTATATAATCCACCTCAAATTCTTCATTTCCTTCATCATCTATGGATACCGGTCTGGGGCATTGGATGGGTTGTCCTTCGAGTGGTTCTATATAGGGTTTAACTTGTGACACGTTTACGGTATCGTGGGCATGGTTCAATTTAGGAAACAAGAGTTTGACGGCGTTGTTGTACACGTCAATGACCTGATATGGTCCTATCTATCATTCTGTCAATTTCCAAGAAGGTCGCTCTGCGAGTTCGAGATGTTCCATTGACAATAGTACAAGGTCGCCCAGTTTGTAATCCGGTGCGTGGGATCAGTGTTTGTCAGCCTGCTGACTCATTCTATGACGTGTGCATTCCAGATTCTCTTTAGCGAGTTGCAGGTTGGTTTTCATCTGGTCGGCGAATTCTTTGGCAGCTGGTGCTTTGACTATTGCAGCTTCGAAGCCGATATGAGGGGTAAAGCTCTTAGTGAGCTGGAAGGGTGCAAAGCCAGTTGCCGACGATTTGGTGTTGTTTATATTAAACTGGGCAAGGGCTAGCCATTCGACCCATTTACAGTATCTTGTTTTTCTGTGATGTATAGGTGGAGATATTGGTTCAGTTCTCTATTCACGCGCTTGGTTTGTCCATCTGTTTGCGGGTGATATGCCGTAGACATCTTCTTTTCTATAGATAGGAGCTTTAATAAGTCCGTCATCATCTGGGATGCGAACTGGGGTCCTCGGTTGCTGACCAAGCTATCAGATAAGCCATGATGGCACCATATGTAGTCCCAGTACAATTCGGCTGTTTCTTTTGCCATAACTGTCTTTTTTGTGGGAATAAATACTACTTCTTTGGAGAAGCAGTCTACTATCACAAGGATGCTATCGAATTCGTGGCTATCAGGTAATCCCGTGATGAAGTTGGCTGATATAGACTTCCAAGGTCCTTCCGCTGTTTCAAGGGGTTGGAGCTTGCCGGCAGATGCTTTGTTTGTTGGCTTCATGCATGCACACCGATCACAAGATTTGCAATATGTTGCTATGTCATTCTTGGCTCCAGGCCAGCTATAGTAATGGGATATGAATTCCGTTGTCTTCTCTGCGCCTTTGTGGCTGAAAAGGGGATGATCGTGGAATGTCGTGATTACGGGTTGTCTTAATTCTGTGGGAACCCATATCTTTCCATTGTAATACCATATCCCATTATGGTCTTTAGATCCCTCGGATTGACTATGTTTGGATTGTTCTTCTTTGATCCAGTCAAAGAGAGCTATATTGAGTGTCACCTGCACACGATGATCTGGGATTACAATCTGGTTTTTGTTATTGTTTTCTATCCCGATCATGTGATCCTCTTGTCTAGAGAGTGCGTCTGCTTTTCCCATGGAGGTACTGGGTTTGTTGACCAGTATGTAGTCGAATCGTGACAAGTACATTGCCCATCGAGCTTGGCACCTATTGAGATCTTGTGCTTTCATGAACCATTGGAGATTTTTGTGATCCGTCCATACTTCGAATTGGTGTCTAGCACCTTCGAGATGGTGTCTCCATTGTTCTAATGCAAGGATGATTGCTAGCATCTCTTTATCGGCTATTGTATAGTTGCGCTGCTTGGGGGTCATGCTATGTGACATGAATGATACTGGGTGCCATTTGTTGTCTATTTTGGTCGATAGTACTGCGCCTACAGCGAAGTCCGAGGCATCGCATTCGACCCTATATGGGGTTGTGTCATCCGGGTATGCTAACACCGGTGCCGAGATGAATGCATTCTTGAGTGTCTCAAATGCTGTCTATTGGTCTTTTCCCCAGATCCAGGGTTGATCTTTCTTTGTTAGGTCGTGTAAAGGTCAGGCAATTAGACTATAATTGGCGATGAAATGGCAATAGAAGTTGGCTAAGCCTAGGAAGCTTCGTACACCTTTCAATGTTGTGGAAACGGGCCAATCTTGCACACCTTTCACTTTTTCGTGGTTCATAGAAACCCCATGTTCCGATACGTCCATGCCCAGCATGTCTACTTTCGTTACCCCGAAGAAGCACTTTTCGGGTTTGACGAACAAATTGTTGTTCTGGAGTTTTTCTAAAACTCTATGTATTAATTCGATATGTTTCTTTCTATCGCTATTCTTTGAGAAGATCAATAAGTCGTCTAAATAGATAATAATAACGTTGTCCATATCGGCGAAGATCTCGTTCATCATTTGTTGGAACGTTGTGGGGCTATTACACATTCCGAAGTACATAACGAGAGGTTCGAACGATCCAAGATGGCAGACGAAGGCTCCTTTCCATTCGTTGCCCTTTTTGATCTGTATGTTATTATATCCCCATCAGAGATCCATCTTAGTAAACAATTTAGCTCCTTTGAGCTTATCTATAATTTGCGAGATTAAAGGTAACAGATAATTGTTTTTCACCGTTCCTTCATTGAGGTATCTATAGTCCATGACCATGCGTTTCTTTCCATCCTTTTTGGGAATAAAGAAGACAGGTGACGTTTGAGGCAATTTAGAGGGGCGGATGTATCCTTTTGAGAGCTGATCGTCCATGAAGGCTTTCACTTCGTCTTGCTCTTGTGGGCTGAGTTTGATCAGACGCCCCTTCTTTGGTATGAAATCGTCTTTCAGGTCTACTGCATGGTCCCATGGTTTCCTTTCAGGCATTCTCTTGCTTGCCTTTTTGGAAAAGACGTCTAGATAATCATGATATTCTGGTGGCACAAGTTTGGCTGCTTCTGAGGCGTCTGGGACTTCTATCATGCTCACTTTGTGGTGATTGTAAGCGTATTCTATTTCGTGTATCTCAGTTTTAGATCGAGCGAGATGTTTGAGTGCTGTGCAGCTGGGCGGGCACTTGTCCATAGTGACCGTTCCTGTGATCCAATCAATGGTTGGGTTGTGGTTCCTGAGCCACGTATATCCTAGGATTAACTGGTTTTTTCCCAGGTTGGTGACATCTGCTGTCACTTTTTCCCGATGTCCTTGGTAGTCTATTACGAGTGTAGCGGTGTATGCTATGCCACCTGCCGAGTTTGCTGTTCCATCCACGTTGTAGACGGGTATTACGAGGTCCAAGGGTTGCATTGGAATTCTATTTTCCTTTGCCCATTTTTGGTCAATAAATATGCCGGTGGCGCCACTGTCTAGCAGGGCTTGGCATTCTGTTTTTGTTGTTTTTGTAATTATGTCGATGTTTACAAATAGCTCGCAGAGTGGTTTCAGGGTTCTCACGCATCGCTCCGTCAGGTTTGAAGACAAGCTATTTTTATTTTTTGTATAAACAGAATTAAGTGTCACTTCCCAGTGACCGCACTCCTTTTTGGAGATCGCCGTTTCGGTTATGTCGTCTGGTAGGCTACCACATCAAGATGACAGAGATGAAAGAGGAGAGTTATCTAAATTACATTTGCTATCGAGATCGGAAAAACTATTCGAAGTAGGTAAATGAAATGGGTGAGCACTGTCTTGGTGTCGTACCCTTGATCTGCTGGGAACAAGATTGAAGAAAGAACTATTTAAAGAAGAGATGAAATCAGGGTCCGTATTGGTCGAACTACTACCTGATGTAGATGACCCTACTCTTTTCCCTGGTGTGCCCCGAGATCCTTGAAGTATGCTTGGGCTATGTCAAAGTCCATACCGCATATAGCAGCTTGCTGTTACGCTGGGCGTCGAATACTACCACAAGCCTAGACGAGAATCTCACGAAGAGTCCATCAAGTCTAGCTTGGTCAGAGGAGCATCAAGCAATACCACAAGTCTAGACGAGAATCTCACGAAGAGTCCGTCAAGTCTAGCTTGGAAGAAGGAAGGGTCTCTCTATCTTGCGTGCGCACACCAAGAGCTCGAGGAGGCTAAGAATCGATGCTGAATTGTGTAGAACTAGCTGAGGAACATACACCATCGTGCTACTGGTATTTATAGAGGAGAGTGCAGAGCACGGACCAAGCTATGTCGTAGCAGTGAACAAGAGAAAGACATAAAGGGAAGATCAAGATGGAATGCGACGGAATCGCATGGAAGGTAAATGAGTCATCCGCAGTAAGAATGAGTCAGAAGCTGCGGAAGGCTATGCATACAAGATAAGACGATAAGAGATAAGCAGATATGAAGATAGGAGATAAACAGATAAGACGATAAGAGATAAGCGATTAGTCCAAAGACGGTGGAAGGGAAAAGAGAAGGGATCCGTTGGCCGAAAGGAAAAGAGGCAAGTCAACATGAGAAAAAGAGAAGGGGTGGGACAACGCAACGGTACAACCCTCAGGGACGATGTCAACTGTAACATTACCCCATTCGTACCTTGGAGACTCCGACTCCAACATAACCCTAAGTCGAATGTCCTCCCGAATTGTGTTCAATGGCATTGTCAACGTCGCGGTCCTCCTCGTTGGATGATTTGACGCAAAAGGGGCAGTCAGACTCGAGGTGTCTGACGGTCTCACAGAGTCGACAGAAGTGGATGGTAGGACAGGAGTGAGCTGGGTGTCCTCGTTGATTGCAAAGCCCACATCGATAAGCCACGCATTGAATGTAAGCATGGTCCGGGCTGGCACAGATAGGACAAGGAGGTCCAGGGGTCGTCTCTGTAGTAGGCGAATTTCCCCGATCATTACGTGCAGTGTAGGAGAAATGAGGAGGGGGAATTGGGATGGGCTGATTGACGACGATTGGGGAAGGAACTGTTCCAACTAGTCGAGGATAGGGCTGTCCTGGGAGAGACAGGCGAGAGGAGGTTCGTCGGTGACGACTAAGGGACGGAGAGGTGGGCGAAGAGAGGGAGAGTCTGGAGGACGTAGGGCTAGAGCGGGGCGAAGTCTGTTCCAAAACGACTGGGACAAGCGAGAGGGCTGGGGTCCCCCTTTGAGGGGGATCGGTCCGAAAGGGCTGACTGATAGATGGAGGGTCGTTCTCGTTAGTCTCAAATGGAGAGGGGAAGGGGGACGAGTGTTCCCGAGCTACTTCGACGTAGAGACGGCGTTGCCGATCAGTAAGGTGCTCCCAATGAGGACGAAGGACGTCCCAGAGACGAGAGGGGTGAAGGGACGCAACAGCGTCAGAGAATCCTGAGTCTACGAGAATGGAGAGGGTGTTGGAGTGAAGGTCCATTAGTCCCTGGCGGACGGCAGCATGTATCATAGAAGAAGAGGAAGAATGAGAGACAGAATTGTAAAAACAAAGGCGAAGGTACATATGGTAAAGTCGAATCCCATTATACAAAGAGGCGTGTGGAAGCGAAGAAGAAAACACATTCTGTTCCAAAGTAAAAAGCAAATCAGGAGTTTCAAGAACAGCGGCGAAGAGAGCATCACGAATATGAGGAGGGAAAAGGTTTGGGATGATAGGAAGGCTCAGGTAAGAGAGGCCAAAAGTATGAGAGTACGAAGATGGGGGTGTGTTTTGGCGGGTGGGACGACGAGGCATGTCAAGGTGATGAAGGGAAATCTTTGGGGTGACGGGCTTTATACGTGGAGAGGAGGGAGGCGGTGTTTGACAAGTTCCTTTCCAGTTCCCAGGTATTTTCCGAAGAAGGCCAACCCTTCCATGACACGAGGTACTGACGACAGCCACGTGTTCCTCTGTGGGAAAGAATTTGCTCCACTTCATATTCTTCTTCTCTGTTACAGTCGACATCATTCCTGAGGGTTGTACCATTACCTTGTCCCACCCCTTCTCTTTTTCTCATGTTGACTCGCCTCTTTTCCTTTCAGCCGACGAATCCCTTCTCATTTCCCTTC
>JBBPMT010000279.1:0-19401 GCA_038090455.1 Garcileccinum viscosum
TAATCTTACCTTTATGGTAGTGATTAGTAATGATAAGTAGTGATCAATAGGTACTAAATGACTTCATAACTTATCTATAGGTCGACTATTAGTGATGAATAACAAGTATACATCACTAATTTCAACAGGTTCCATTTGAACACCAACATATCATTCACTTGACTTTTCACTATGACCATCTGCATTATTCTTCTTGCCCTTCTTATTCCTTTCTGTCACTGTTTCTTTGGTAGATTCCACTAGTTCATGTATTACAATAGGAAAATCCTTTAGTCTTGGCCACATCCATGCCTTCTCTTTATCCATCAGTACCATCTAGCTATTGCTACTTTTGATTTAGCAGAACATCTTTCTTTGTATCTCATCCATCTATTCCCATACTATTCTATTCCCCACCAGTCATAGTTCCCTCTGTTTCCAACAGATCTATTGGCAATTTGATCCTATTTTGCCCATCTACATTTTCACCTTTGAGTTCAAAAATGTATCACATGTTCATGCCTATATTCACAATCAGGCTTATATTAAGTTCTAGATCCAACTTCCAAATGACATGTTGAGATTTAGACTGCTTAAAAAGAAGGGTGGCCAAGGAAAAGACCATACATCTGGCACAATAATGTTGAGAATACCACCCTTGTTCTTATTGTTGTTTTTAGTCAAAATTCCAAATAATGACAAAGATGACTTGGTGGTAAATAAACTAGTAAGTGTCTTTGTATCACTTTCCAATCACTGAATATGTTTTCACTCCCACTTATTATTCCCCATTTATCAATCATGTTGCTGCTCTCAATTTCACCATCTATCATATTGACCATATCTAGTGAATCCACAGTACTAGCAACTACCTCTATACTATGGCCATCTTGCTAACATTGAAGCTCTTGAATGTCTGTTATATCTCAGATAATTCTAGTTTCTGTTCCACCACATCCATCTCAACCACCTTTATCATGAAGTTTACTTTAGTGGCCACAACCTTGGATATCAGATATTTTGCCAGGACTGTGTATACAAACATGTTCTACTGCTGGCTTTTTTGGCTGCATGACACCCCTTTGTATATGGGCCACATTAATAGCCAATTATATAGACATGTTCTAAGCTTTCCTTACATCTTCCATCATCTCCATAAAAAACATGTGCTGAGACTTATCCAATGCTATCATAATCCATTGGAGTTTGGGTGGCTTTAGGAATTCAGTTCAGAGAGTTGTAAAGCACATGGGGCCACAGGCAAGTAAGAAGACATACTGTGAGTGACAATCTTGGATTGCAATCCCCAAACAGAGTCAAGCTTGTTAGCAAGCTATCCTGAAATTTCACCTATCACTATATTGGTAAGATTAAGTGGCAAGCTTAACTTTCTTTCTCTTTTATTCTTACTTTTCTTATTTGTTTGTGTTGGAGTAGATGTAGTTATAGCAGCCTTGGCTGCAGTCAACTTCTCAGCCATAAACTCACTCAGCTTATTCCCACTCAACTCTCCTCCTCAATACTTTCTACAACTTCTCTTTTCATCTTTTTGTTTGATTCATTTGATCTGCTCCTTTTCAACTTATATTTTCTAAACCTTCTCACATTTGAATATCTTCTTCTCTGACATCTCTTTTTCAGCTTGTTTGCTCTTCATCACTATTTACTCTATCTATTAGCTGCCTTTTTTACACATCTTTTCCTTTTTGACACCTAGGACTACAAATATGAGCTTGAGAGCTTACATGTCAATGAAACCTTGCAGTCATGCTTGATATGCATCACAGATAAAAAGATGTGTGATGAGGAGCTTGAAATAGTACACTTATAGTCATACTCTAGTGTGGTACACTCCAAGTATGTAGATTACTGATGAGTATAAATGAGTATATACTTGGGCTTGAGATGGCAGTGGTAGCAGTGATTGCAGCTGCAGTGGCAGTGGCAACTATGTTTGAGATCAGTGATCATAAAATTGTAATTGAGAATGGGCAAATATTGATTGCTGGAACAAGAATACAAACAAGTCTAGCATATCTTGTCAAATTGGCATAGAGAAGTCCTTAACTCTACAGAGTCTTGGCCCCAGAGCTTAGAGTCATAAGAGTATATACAAGAGGATGCAACTGATATTAGCTAGAATAGGCCTCACAACACAATTTAAGGGGCTAAAACCATTCTTGGAATAGATATTAGGTTTGTTTTTGCTAGTACAATAACCACTTTTACTATATACAATATATGCAAGGTTACTATTCAGAAGTTGAGCATAATGGAGAATGGCTATGTGACAACAAAACCAAGGCTTATTACTTGGTCACATCCTATGATAAGATAAAATGATCAATCAGTAAAAATATGGCATCATTGGATAGAAAAAGCAAATACAAACTCTATTATAGAGACTGGTATATCTTTATGGTAGTATTCCACCATTTTTATGCCTTCCATTATTCTTTTACACTTCTATGTTTCATTCCATGTATCAGTTACCTTCTTTAGTTATTCCCATATGTAACAGGCACTTAGTTGTTGTGGACTTCATTCTCACTGTAGCTTGACCCTATTCTAGGACTCCACATTAGGCAATTCCCCCTATCTTATCTTCTATACTTATCTTTTTATTTTATCAGGTCATGTAATGTCTTATTCATCAGTGTATCATGTATTCTATCATTTATTCATTGTTTGTTCCTATTGACACTTTAAAAGACACTCATATTTTTAGATCCTTGATTTTCTCCTTCATTGCTAATGGCATCTTCCAATCACCTAATAGATCTTGTATCTTGATGGATCTCAATCACATCTCAATCATACTTTTATATATTTATTCTGCCACACCATGTTTATTAATTCATGTTTTTAATATCCACATAAACTATCTCACATTGCTATAGTCATAAATAGCAGTACTTGCTCTAGAGGCATGGTCCATGCACATATACTAGTAGTATATAATAATGCCTCAAAAGACTAGATTCCCCAGTCTGGTTCTTCTTGGCTTTGATTCTAAATACCCAATTTGAGTTCACAAATGGAATTTCCATATTTTATACCTCAAGTTCCATAGTTAGTTCCAAGATGCCAGTTATGATCTAAACTTGGCTAGTGAATGCCATTTCATTGCTGGCAACACCTTTTTTCTAAACCCCAAGTTAGGGTTACTCTCAATCACATCTACTACCTTAGTCCACATATTGGTATTGTAGTCATACACCAGCCTTTGTGCAACTGGGCTGGCAACTCTTTCTTTCATCCTCTTCTCACATTCTTCATTCATATGCCTTCTTTCATACTTATATCCATTGATGTTTGCAGCCCCCAGCCAGCTCTCTATTTTTTGCTTACTTCAGCCAACTTAATTGGCAATTATAGACCTTTTTGTTTTATAGCTGCTATTCAATGGAATAGTCTCCATTCTGTTATATAACTATTTTTTTCATCTCCATTTGGATATTATTATCTTGTTCCTGAGTTTTCCATCTTGTTTCAAGTCTCAAGAATGCATGGACTATAAAATGATATAACTAGACTTATGAAAAGCAACTTTCATTTTGCTTATATTCAACCTTTGTACAGTGAGGTGCAAAACCATTGCAATGCCTAATTCCAAACTGGGACACTTTGTGCCCTGCAATCATTTGTGGGAATTTTACTTTGCTTTGGTGGGAACAAATAAAGTACAAACCCTTAGCTACAACTTTGTCCCCAGGGTCATGTGATTTCACTTACATACTGCAAAGATACAGCTATTTCAAAACATCAATACCATTGTAACAGTTTTGCACCCTTTGCTTATTACATTGAAATCAAGTGTTATTTGGTTATGTTTGGTCATACAAACAAACATACACATATTAGAACCATGCCTGAGTTTAAAATAGTTCACATACATCTTTGTTTCCAACCACAACCATCATGAGAACCATTTCTCCTACTCAAAAACAAACCATTCTCTCTATGCTTGATGCTGGCCAATCTGCTCACTCTATTGCATCCACTACTGGTCTTAATGTATCTACCATATCCAGATTATGCTCCAAAGAGCATTCTGAGCTCCAAAAAGCTACTGGAGGTTGTCCATCCAAGCTTTTCTCTGCTAATATCTGGGATGCCATAATGATAGTGAGCTAGGTATATGTTAGCAATTAGATAGTAATGAGAGTTATGGTTGCATACCTCAGTCAAGAATATAGAACAACTGAGAAATGCGTGAGACAATATTGAACTGTAAGTAATAAGTGATGTGGGAAAAATATACTGAAAGAAGAAAGCTAGTTGTACTACATATCATATCTCAACACTCCCCTTCAACTAGCATCAGTCCATAGTTGTAGTCTGAGTAAACATATGAGATGTCTATGTGTATCTATAAACAGGCCTTTGGTAAAAATGTTGATGTTTTCAGCTAAGATGACATGTTGTGGAGTAATTTCCTTGTGCTTGATCTCATCTTTGATCTAGAAGTATAAGAGATGAATGTGGTGTGTTTTGGTGGATATCTTGTCTGGTGTGGTTAGGATGCACATTATGGTTGTGTTGTCAACATGCAGTGCAGTCAGGTGAGTTTGTGCAAATCTGAGTTCAACAAGGAGATGGCAGAGCCAGAGAATCTTGTATCTGACATGAGTGGCAGTATAGTATTTAGCTTCACCTGTTGATAGCGCCATGGCTGTTTGCTTTTTGGCTGACCATGAGAAGGTTCCAGTGCTGAGCATGACTGCATATCCAGATATGGAGCACATGTTGTCAGGCAAGTTTGCAAAGTTGGCATCACTGAAAGCATGGGGTATGATTATGTTGCCATTGAACTTGCCTCCCAGAGTCAAAATGAGGGTTTGCATGCCTTTTAGGTAGTGGAGGATGTATTTGATGGCAGTCCAGTGCATGCATCCTGGATCAGCCACAAATTGTGCAACTTGCTGTACAACATGAGCGATGTTGGGTTATGTCATGATGGTGTAGTGGTTGAGTGCTCTGACAGTGTTTTGATATGGTACATCATGCATCTCGTGCATTTCATCATTTGTGGACAGGCAGTGCTGGCATAATAGTCACAGGCCTGATTGCTCTGGGGTTGTGACTGGATTTGTTGACTTGAGACCATATGTCTTGATTATAGAGTTGATGTATCATTAATGGAAGAGGAAAATGGTACAAGCAGCACGATCTTGGATTACTTCAATATCTAGAATGTGGTGTATTTCCCCTTGGTTTTTGAAGGAAACATATGCACCGAACTCAGTTTTGAGTTATTTGAGCTCATCTGGTGATGATATGTAGAGTCCAAGGTTGTCAACATGAGATGCAATGATGCAGATTTCAGCAGCACAGCGATGGATGAAGACGCAACAGTCAGCAAAGCAGATGGTGAATCTGATTTGGGTTAGAATAGACTTTAATTTTTGGTACCAAAGGAATCCGGATTGCCATAGTCCATATAGCGCTTTGAAGAGGAGCCACATGAGGTGCTCTTTGCCTTTTGCTTCAAATCCAGTCAGTTGTTTGACATATGCAGGCTGGTCATCCAGCATCTTGCTGTTAAGGAAAGCTGAAGTTGATGTCAATAATGTGAATCTCCCAATCGAGGGCAGCTGTGATAGCACATAAGAGGTGAATTGACTCAATCCTTGCAATGGGTGTGAAGGTCTTGCCAAAATCAACTCCAGGCTTCTGGATGAATCTGTGTGCAACTAATCTGGCTTTGTAGCATGTGATATGCCCAGCTTTGTCACATTTGATGCAGTATACCCATTTTGTGTTGATAGCATCATGGCTGGGTGGAAGCTCCACTAGTTGGTAGATACCAAGTTGTGTGATCAAGTCAAGCTCATCTTGCATGGCTTGCTCCCACTCTGTTTGGTCTGGAGAGTTGATAGCCTCGTGGTATATGTGAGGGTCTTTGCCTAAGGTGATATGAACCTCCTTGTGAGGTGGGTCAAGGATAAGTGCATTATTTACCTCAGCTTTCAAGTTGTCATGATTTGACTGTTCTTCATCCACAGGCTGTCATCCATAGATGGTAGCAATCACACCATATGCTTTTGCAGCAGCAGCATGTGTCAATAGAGTTTGTGGAGGCAGTGGTTCAGAACAAGCACAAGGCAGTGGAGCATGTGGCAGAGGTTGCTCTTGCTGGTTAGGCTGAGTGGGTGGAGGTTGTTGGTCAGGTTGGCTCAGCAGTTGGTCAGGTTGTGTGCATGGTTGTGGTTGCTGTGCAGGTTTCGGGCTGGTGTCATTGTTGTTGTCATGTGCAGATGATTTGAGTGACCTATAAGAGAATTGATTCTCCCCCTCAGCCTGAAAGCTGTTGCACAAGTCATTAGAATTATCAAATATGACATGTGCAGATACCTGGACATGGTGTCTGTCAGGGTGGTACAGCTGCCAACCTTTCCAAGTTTCCAAATAGCTCAAGAAAATAGTGTGCTTCTCTTTTGGGTTGAGTTTTTGACACTATGGAGAGTCATCAAGCACATAGGCAGTGCAGCTGAAACAATGGAGATGGGACACATTGGGTTTATGCCTGTATCATTTTTCATATGGGGTGGTGTCCTTGAGAGTGTGGGTGAAGTGGCAGTTCTTAGTGTAGACAACATAGTTAGCAGCCTTGGCCCACAGGTGGAGAGATAGGCTGGTGTCAATTAGGATGGTGTGGATACAGTCAATAACAGATTGGTTGAGATATTTGGATATGCTATTTTGCTCAGGAGTTTGGGAAGTAGTTGATTTCCAGCATATTTTGCATTGTTTTATATATTTGATCCATGGTGTATTGAAGTATCTGCTGCTGTTGTCCATTCAGAACTGTTGGATAGTCTGGCCACTTATGTTCTCCACTTCTGTCTTCCACTCCTTAAATGCAGTGAATGCATTGCTCTTCTTCCATAGAAATAGAATCCATATCCATCAGATGTAGTTGTCTGTTAGCATCATCATGTACCAATTTCCTGAAGCAATTTGCATAGGTGCAGGACCCCATAGGTCTGAATGGATGAGGGCAAGGAACCAGATTGCTTTACCACTCTTCGACAGCAGAAATGATGCTTGTGTAATCTTGCCCATTGCACATGACAGACATACAGGTGGCTCATAATCAAGCTCACTCTGTATAAGTTTGATGCCTGTTGTGAGGCCTTTCTTGATGAGCACCTGCATGGACTGGTAATTGAGATGATCTAGTCAGTGGTGTAGCTGCTCAATCTTTGAAATGGAGGCAGTGGCATGGTAAGAGACTTCATCAGATCAATGTCATGGTATGTCCATATAGTATAGATGGTTGGCTCATCTGGTAGTGGTGAAAACAATTCTGTGTGATTTGTCTAATACATTGTGCATCATCTGTTCATCATCTTTGAGTTTGAAAGTAACACAGCACCCAGCACCAAAAAGCAGTTAGCATCATCAAGTTGTGAGACGGAGATAATAGGTAGGGTGGATGATGGGACATGGCACATATTATGCAGTTTGAGGTTGATCATGTCACCAGATGGTCTGCTGACGAGCAAATATACTTTGCCATGACCTATGATGACTGATTGGCCATTTCCAAAACCATTAATGCTGCCTGATGAGGGCAAGTAGAACTTGAACAATGTGCAATCTGTGAGTATATGAGTTGAGGCTCTGGAATCAATAATAGGAGTCATGCTTGGTACTGTATGTGCATTGTACACTGAATCTATAACTGGCAAGGGGGTTAGAGATGATGTTTCAAAGCCCATTTCTATAGTGACAAGTGTTTGTTCTGAGATGACATTTGATGTCTCATCTCCAGCTTTCTCTATAGTGACCTTGGCATTTACATTCCCTTTTTCTTTTTTCTTTTGCTTTAGGCCCTTGCCTTCTTTTCTGCCACCTTTTTCCCAGCACTCATCTTTTGTGTGACCTTTCTGTCTGCAGTTTATGCAGAACTTTGTGTCCATAGCATGGATGGTATGTTCTAAGGTTGCAAGTGCTGTTTTCAATGAGGCAGAGGTATTTGCTGGAGTTTAGTGGCATTTCTCTTCAAGTATCTCTGATATTATTCCTGATAGCATAGACATTTTAGTAATCTTTACACTCTTTATGAAATAGTCCCATGAGTTTAGGTCTGCAGGATTGTATGGTAGCATAGAGAGCAGGATGCACCAGCAAAATAGTCCAGTATAACCAGATTTGCATTTGTGAGATGCCATACTACTCCCTGGTACTCGCTGATGTATGTTGATACATCACTACCACTCAGCATATGCTTTGTTAAGTGGCAGAACCAGTAAATAATGAATTCAGATCCAACCTGGCTGAATTTAGTAGTGAGAAGGTTCCAGGCTTTATAAGCAGTCTCCAGGTGGGCTATTTTGGGGATGATTTCAGGTTTGACACAGTCCGTGATGATAATGGACACAACAGCATCTATTTTATACCATATAGCTAGTTCTGCAGGGTCTGTAGGCTGCTTGAGCCTTCTATCAACAACTTCCATGAGGCTGAAGAGATTAAATCCTTTTCACATATAATATAACCATGTATAATAGCCATCTTCATTGGCTAGGCAGTTCTCCAAGCTCTTCAGGAAATAGTGGCTTGTATTCGATGGAATTTCCCAAGCCTTTGAAACAGTGGGGGCATTGGATTGCACTGGTGGCATAGACATGGTGGCTATGCCCAAAGCTAAGCCTGACATTTGGAGTTAAGTAGGGCAAGGGTGATAATGGGTTTTATCAAGAAAAAAAAGGTGTAGGACAGCAGTAAGAACTGGGGTGGGAATCAGGCTGGTCTGCTGATTCCAATTGAGTCTGTTTTGACTTGGCTACTGTGACAGTAAAATTTTCATGTGCCAGGGCTCATAACCTAATGATAGTGAGCTCAGTTGAGAATGTGTTATGAACTCCCTCTGTAACCTAACTTTTTCTATTTTATTCTCTTCATTTTCTCAATCACGTGACTTGATATTCATCACATGATCAGTCATGTGACATCATGTGACCCTATCATTTATCTATAACATTACAGTCTAGACCAACACATGGTAATCTTGTTCATGAGAATACTCTCACACTCATATGAACACTATAGCCTTATATAGTAATAGTAGATAGCTTATCAATAGACACAGCTTGGTCCATGCACCATGTATCATAGTATATAATCTTAAATGCAACGACTAGCAGATCTCAGTCTGTTCTGGTTAGATTCCCTCTAGCCTATACCTGCTTCTACTCATAGTTTGTGATTGTCAAGGTGACCTAGTCATTTGGCTATTGGTTGCTTTCACAAAAACAGACTCCTTTTTCTACCTCACCTCACCAGCACTGTTACATGCCCCCATTACCCACTTTCTTCTACCTCATCATATGCAGCTCCCAGCATTAAGGAATAGTCTTGGAAAACTTGATAGCCAGAGTAAAGGCTCTACCTGTAATAGTCAGGCAATTACCCTGTTACCATAGTTGGACTGCAACCAACTCTCCACTGCATTTATATGCTCATCCAGTGTAACTGCTAGTTTGCATTGCTGGGGTAGACCTTATTCAAGAGAACCCTTCCAGCCACTAGAAAATAAGGATCAATCTCTCAGCGCATATTGGGTCAGCACAGCAGAGCATACTGTGCAAACCACACTGTTGCGAACATCATTGTAACCTAACTCTGCCCCTAGTCTAGGGTTTCACTTCAAGACATTCCCCTGTTTCTCTATAGCTGCATGCTTATCCCCAGCACTTCTCCTTGGTCACATGACAGCTAGATGCTGGTCATCATGTGACATCTATTGTGGCAAGTACTATTTACCTTTGTTTACCTTTTTATAGACACTCAGCTCTTCACCCTTTATCACTGATGTGATCTCCCGATCTTGCCTTGCATCTTGTATCTTGATAAATCTCAATTGCATCTCGATCTTGTTCTCATATATTTATAGATCTGCCACTTTCTCATGGTATGTGGCCCTCTTTTATTGTTCTCACGGTCTTTGGCTTCCATTCTGCCACACCACGTTGTTTGCCTCATGGCCTTTATCTATAGTGCCCGTCTACCTCATGGACTACTTACATCATAGCCATAGATAGCAAGTACCTGCCCTTAAGGCATGGTCCATGCACTTGTACCAGTAGTATATATAGTATGGAATCACCGATAGTAAGACCCCAGTCTTGTTATATTCAGCTTATGTTCTAGAAACCCGTTGGTCTCCCTAGCGACCTATCCATCTGTGACTCTACCAGAGTATTCATCTTATCTTCAAGACCACCATCAACCATAGGACATATTCGTAGGTTGTAACCCTACAAGCGGAACCTGATAGATGCATAACCCGGCGTGTATCCTCTTTCATAATCCCAAATCTTTGACCACTCAATAGCATCCGCTTCACATGCATTGCAATATCTACATGTTAAAGAGTCGCAGTCTTGGCATATTAAAACATCAGCCATAGCCAGGCAGTCCCTGGTTTCTCCCCTTATACTCAACAATCATGGAGTTATTGTCTGACTACAACAGACAAGAGTTTTTCCCCACAGCATATGGACTTTTCTGACCTCTATGGCAATGATTGATGCACTCTCCATAACAAGAACTACATTGCAATCTCAACTGACATATCTAAACACCTTCCAATAGATGAAGACTTTGATCCAAATGATATCATAGTCCACAACGTTCTCTACACCATCGAATTTGCACCAGATTTCCCAGAGTGGTTGCAAAATGAATTCCTCAAACATTGCCTAGATAAAGCTCCCATTCTCACCAACGACACTCTAGACTTCTACCAGAGCCATATCAAATTCAATTACAATAAGTGACTTGTACAACCTGCCAGACCCTCATGACTTCGAGATGACCACCTCCATCATGAGCAGCCATCACCTAGGCTCCTCAACAAGCAGTAGGCACCAACTTGCAAATCAGCTCACCTCACTAAGCAAGCTCTTGCAACAAACAATAGACAGGTTAACAGTGGCCAAACAAAGAAACTGCGACCTAGAGGCCCGGCTGGACCAAGAGCAAGAGGAGCAAAACAACAATCACCCATCCACAAGTAGCTTCAATGAACCAAAATTGATGCATGCCAAAGTAGTCAACAACCCTGGCCTCTTCGATGGGAGTTATAACAAGTTTGACAAATGGTGGACCTGAAAGTGACCAATAGCCACAGGGACTAGGCCAACTCAATAATCACAAACTATAAGGTTGGGCATGTATAGGCTAGTGGGGAACTAACCAAAATAGACTGAGGTCTGCTGGTTGTTGCATTCAAGTATTTATACTATGATACATGGTGCACAGACCAAGCTGTGTCTATCAATTGTTACAACCCTTATTAGGAATCTAACTTTTCCCCTTGTTCATAGTATTTTTCACAATCACATGACTTGATATTCATCACATGATCAGTCATGTGACATCACGTGACCTTATTATAGCAATAGGTACATCATAGTCTAGACCATGACATTATAGCACATGTTATCCACATGTATGAGGACTCTCTCACAACTGTGGGAATATTACATATAACCTTATATAGCTTATATTACTCATCCCTATCGTAATAGTACTGGCCCTACAGTGGTCTGTGCATATGTACCAATAGTATATATAGTTGAATACATTGACCAGCAGACCTCAGTCTGTTTTGGTTAGTTATCTTCTAGCCTATATGGATCCCTTTAGTGTTTGTCTTGTCAAAGTGACCTAGCTCACACTAGAAGTTGCTTTCATAAGAACAGACTCCCCTCTATCTACCTCACTTCAACACCAGTATTGTGTCACACCTACTACTATTTTCCTATCATTGTCTTATAGTCAGATCCCAGACTCAAGGGAGATCTCATGATAAGGCTCTCTCTTGAAATAGTGAGACGGTTACTCCATTACTGTATCTAGACTGCAACTAGGTCCTTACTGCATACATATGCTGGTCCAGCATCGTTTCGGTTCACTTTGACAGAGTAGAACACATTCGAGTGTACCCTTCTGTCTGTTGAAAAATCAGATAATTCCCTTGGCACAAAGTAGGTCAGTGCACCAGAAACAACTGGGCAAACACTGCATTGCGATTTCTATGGTCTTAAGATTCGCAGTCTTGGCATACTAAAAATGTCAGCCATAGCCAGGCGGAACCCAGTTTCTCCCCCATCGTACTCAACAATCGTGGAGTTACTGTGCAACCACGATACATAGGAGTTTTTTTTTTCTGCAGATTTTTATGGACTTTAGCGACCTCTATGGCAATGATTGGTGTGCCCTGAGAAACAAAAACTACATCACAATATCTACCAACATTTCCAAGCATCTCCCCATTGATGAAGATTTTGATCCCAACAACACAATCATACATGATGCCCCATATGCAATAGAATTTGCACCTGACTTTCCTGAGTGGCTCCAACACAAGTTTCTCAAACACTGCCTCAATAAAGCCCCTGTACTTCTTGACAACACCCTCAACTTTTACCAATCACAAATAGAATTCAATTACAATGTTGGGCAGCCATCTATTCAACATCCTGAGCCCCCTCAACACCCCCACTGTGAGCATGACATTGCTTAGACCCTTGTGGCAAGATCCAAGTGCCACACTTGCTAATCAACTCGAATTGCTCACCAAGCACCTGTCAACTATATTGGTTAGGCTGGAAGCAGCAGAAGCCAAAGCTGAAGGCCTCCAAGACCAGCTGGACCAAAAGCACCAGGAGCAAGCAGAGAAGGAAAGCAAAAAGCTGAGCCATGGGAGCTCAAAGAAGGCAGAAGTTGTAAAAGACCCTGGAATGTTTGACAGGTCTTATTCCAAATTCAATGAGTGGTGGACAAAAATGCTCATGTTCAGGGAAACAAATCTAAATGTGTTCGGAGAAAACTGAACAAACAGAGAAAAGAACTGGAACCTCACCATTTTCTCCTGAATAGGCACCAAAGGCAAGAAGGACAAGAATGGAGCAGGTATGTGGGTGCGCACTGAAATCAAAAAGCACCATGATTTAAACGTTTCCTAGCTCCCCTGGCAACAACTCGAAAAGTTGCTAGTGCAGAGATTCTGGATTGGCAATGAAAAAGACATTGCCACCAAGCGCCTCATGGTGCAAAAACAGTATAGAAATGAGAGGATGCAAGTCTTCTTGATGCAATGGTTGGCCCTGTACAACCAAGCTGAATATATGGAAGTGATGGGCATAGTGCTCCTTGAACAAGGTGTCTGCCAGGACATAATAAAACATATGTACATGACAGGAAACAGGCCCACCAAACTATATGATTTCATCATGAAGATACAAGATCTCACCAATGTCTTGGAATCATTCAAATTGAGGTTCAACAGATCATGCCACTCCAACCACAATCCCAACACCATGGACATCGATGTCACCCAATTTGACAATTGGGAGATTAACTGCAACTCCCGAGGCTGCTTCAACTGCAGTAAAGAGAGCCACATGGCAAGAGACTGCAAAGCCAAGAGCACGGCTTGTAGTGAATGTGGATTCAGACACAGAGGGCACTGCAAAGAGTGCTCAAAATTCAAACCCAGGCAAGTATGTGCCACAGAAGGAACTGCACAAACAAACCAAAACACCATACCCCCCCTGGGCTGCCCTCTTGCCACCCTCTCTTAACCTGCTGGACAGGTTAATTGGAAAGCTGCTGTTTGAGGCATGACCCTCTGTTGCGAACATCGTCGTAACCTAACTTGCCCCTAGTCTAGGGTTCCCCTTGTGGCTCAACTCCTATCCTCATAGCCGCGTGCTTGTTCCAGCGCTTCCTCTTGGTCACATGACAGCTAGACACTGGTCATTACGTGACATACTATCATGGTGAGTATTTATAGTTGTTTACCTTTTTGTAGGTGCCGGTCCTCTTCACCTTTCATCAGCCGCACATCTCCCGATCTGGATCTCTGTGTATCTTGATAGATCTCGGATCTCTAACCACAGATCCTTCCTTCGGTTATCTATAGATCTGCCACCTCCTCGTTGTACACGGCAGGTACTCTTCCTATTCTCATGGCAGGCTTCCATTCCTTACAGCCCTGCCTTGTTGTTGCCTGATGGTCTTTATCTATAGCCTAGTATAGTATGTGCCGACCCTATAGAGATGGTCCATGCACCTCATGTAACAGTATATATAGGCTTGTAATATCGGCCAAGACTCCTCAGTCTTGATATAGTCGATCTCATCCCTAGCACCGTTGGTCTCCTAGCGGACCAGATCCTTGTTCGACTCACTTCCACTCTTTATTCTCAAGTCTTCCTCCAATAGCAGATGAGATATAGGCGTAGCCTACTGGCGAACCTCATAGGCACATAACCCAGTGTGCATATCTCTTGCTAACTGTTCCTACTCGATAGCATTCGCTACACCCTCGAGGCAGCACATCCCTACTTCAAGGACCTTGAGTCTACACAGGGAAAAGAGTAGGGTCAGACACATTGAGTAGTGTACTGACCAATATGGACCCTAGATATGTATATAGCAATTCTCCTGACTTCTTTAATTTAGTTCCAGTTCAATCAAGGGTATGATGCCAAGATAGTGCTCACCTGTTTTCACTACATACTTTGAATAGTTTCTCTTCTCTTGATAATGATGTATATATAGATAGTCTCTCACCTTGTTCTTCTTTGTGTATTTCATCTCCGGTATCTTGATGTAGTAGCCTACCAGATACCTTAACTGAAATGGCAATCTCCAAAAAGGAGCACAGTCACTGGAAAGTGATGCTTAATTCCATTTGTACAAAAAATAAAAATAGCTTGACTCCAAACTCGACAGATAAACAAGTGCACACCCTGAAGCCACTTCGAGAGTTATTTGTAAAAATCAATATAATCACAAAAACCCAAAAAACAGAAGTCAATGCCCTGCTAGACAGTGGTGCCATAGGAATTTTCATCGATAGTGCATGGGCCAAAGCCAAACAAATCCCCCTGCAACCCTTAGACAACATCATACCAGTTTATAACATTGATGGAACTATTAACTCCACCAGTGGAATAGCCTACACAGCCACCATAATCATAGATTACCAAGGATACCATGAGAAAATCACAGTGGATGTCACTAATCTCAGGAAAGACCACATGATCCTCAGATACACATGGTTACATGATCACAACCCTTCCATTGACTGGATACAAGGAACCATAATCATGAATATATGCCCCAAATCATGCACAGCATTACAACATAGCTACATCAACCAAGTAGAAGCCCATGAGATTAATTATGGATACCATATAGCCAAAACTAACAATGGAAAATACATACCATCAGATGCAGACAAAGCCAAGAAGCTCATCCCTAAACCATACCATTAGTTTATAGACATCTTCTCGAAGAAGGCAAGTGAACAAATGCCAGAAAGAAAACCCTGGGACCACACAGTAGATCTGAAAGAAGACTTCATACCAAAGAAGGATCGATTGATCAAGTTATCTCCCCAAGAGCAAGATGAAGTAAAAGCTTTCATGGACGACTATTTATCAAAAGGGTATATCTGACCCTCCAAGTCACCGCAAATGTCACCCATCTTCTTCATACCCAAGAAGGATGGAAAGAAACGCATGGTTATGGATTATAGATATCTGAATGAAGGCACCATGAAAAACAATTACCTACTACCCTTAATTTTGCAAATCATAGACAAATTAAAAAGATCTAAGATCTTTACCAAAATGAATCTCCAATGGGGATACAACAATGTGCGAATTAAGGAAGGTGATGAATGGAAAGGCACCTTCATATGCCACCTTGGGGCTTATGAACCCCTTGTTATGTATTTCTGAATGTGCAACAGCCCAGCCACATTCCAGCAAATGATGAATGAAATCTTTGCCAACATGGATGATTGTATCATTATATATCTTAACGATCTGCTTATCTTCTCAAAACACAATGACATGAAAAAGCATCAGGAAGTTGTTTGAAAGGTACTTAAGCGCTTGCATGATAATGACCTCTTTGTAAAACCCAAAAAGTGCTTCTTCAGGATTAAGCAGATTGACATGTTGGGCATGGATGTATCAGCACATGGCATCTTGATGAACCATGAAAAAGTCAAAGGTGTACAAGATTGGCCAGTTCCCATAATCCTCAAAGGTGTCCACAGCTTCCTCAGACTAGCCAACTTCTATTGCCAATTCATAGACAATTATAGTTTAGTTGCATGACCTCTCCATGACCTTACCAAGAAAGACCAACATTGGATTTGGGGAGAAGCACAACAAAATGTGTTTGACACACTCAAAAAGAAATTCACATTGGTACCAGTACTGGCTTACCTGGATGACACAACCCTGTATAGAGTCGAATGCAATGCCTCAGACTTTGTGGTGGGCATAGTTCTATTGACTAAAATAGATAACAAATGGCACCCTGTCTCATATATGTCACACTCCATGACACCCAAGCAATGAAACTATACCATAGCCGACAAAGAAATGCTGGCCATTATCCTTGCTCTAGAACAATGGAGACACCACCTGGAAGGTGCTAGATACCAGTTCAAGATATGGACCAGCCATAAAAACTTGCAATACTTCATGAAATTGCAGGACCTCAATAGGTGTCAAGCTTGATGGGTGCAATACTTATCTTGCTTTGATTACATGCTAGTTAATAAACCAGGCACTTCCATGGGAAAAGCTGATGCTCTCTCTAGACAAGAAGATCACATGATTGACATCAAAGATGACAACAAGAACACTATAGTCATCCCATTAGAGTGCATAAGGTCTTTCAAAGAGACATTCCTATTTGATAGAATCAAAGAAGCACATTCAGGGTTGAAAGCCCCTGATGGAACAATCCTCCATGAAGGATTATGGCACTACCAAGATAAAATCTGGATGCTGACAGACCTTAGAAGGGGGGTACTCACTCAATTTCACAATCACCCCTTCTTCAGACATAAAGAAGCTAAAAAGATGCTTGACTTTATTCACCACTACTATAGTTGGCCTGGAGTCAAACAAGACACAATAGACTACTGTAAGTCATGTGATAGATGTGCACACATGAAATCCTTGAACCAGCCACCAGCCAGCCTATCTCAACCACTTCCTGTTGCTGAGCAACCCTGGAGTTCTATCTCTGCAGATTTCATCACAGAATTTCCTGATAGCAAAGGCTTCGATGCCATCCTCATTATAGTAGACTGCTTCTCAAAGGAAGTCATCTGATAGCTTGGTCAGTGACCAAGGACCCCAATTCACATCACAAATGATGACAGATCTTCTTAAATTATTGAAAATCGAAAAGAAAATGTCATCAGCATATTATCCACAGACTGATGGACAAACTGAATGGGTTAATCGGGAATTGAATCAATACCTCCAACTCTATATAGCAGAAAAACAGGATCAATGGGCTGAATGGCTTGCCATTGCCTAGTTCAATTTTAACAATACTAAATTGTCAGCTACTGGTTTTAGCCCTTTCCAAGTCATATACACATATGTGCCACACCTCAGTGTCAAACCCCTTATAGTTAAAGCACCAGCAGCCAAAGAATTCGCTGAAGAAAAACCCATGCAACTGTAGCCCTGAACCTGGAAAAGGCATGGAAGCAAATGAGTTAGCAGGCTAACAAATATAGAAGACCACATCTGGATTACAAACCTGGCGACCTTATACTTCTATTGACTGAACATCTCACACTTTCAGATCAACCCACAAAAAAGCTTATGGAATGATAGATAGGACTATACTAGGTCATAGACGCATATATCAATGCTGTCAAATTATTATTCCCCAAGTCAAACAAGGTACACAATGTCATAAATGTCTCATGTGTCAAACCATATATTGAACCACTAGATGGTCAACCCATAGTTCACCCTGGACCAGTATCTATGAATGATGAAGGAGACAACAAGTATGAAGTGGAGTACATCGTCAATAGTAGACCCATAGGCTGAGGATTTCAATATCTCATGCATTGGAAAGATTATGATGAAAGCGATTGTACCTGGGAATCAGCAAGCAACCTTAAAAGACTGGCCAAAGAAGCTATTGCAGATTTCCATCAGGAACATCCCTTGGCACCACACAAGTTAAATATGACATGCAACCTGTTTGATACAGTCTTTAATATGCCCATCATCAATTACACATCAGACTCTATGACAGAAAGTTAGTTCCATGGTGATCTGGAATCTCACCCATAGAAAGGGGGTAATGTTACAACCCTCATTAGGAACTTAACTTTTCCTCTTGTCCATAGTATTTTTCACAATCATGTGACATCATGGGACCTTATCATAGCAATAGGTATGTCATAGGTCTAGACCATGACATCATAGCACATGTTATCTACATGTATGAGAACTCTCTCACGACTGTGGGAACACTATAACCTTATATAGCTTATATTACTCATCCCTATTGTAATAGTACCGGCCCTACAGTGGTCCATGTTGCGAACATCGTTGTAACCTAACTTTGCCCCTAGTCTAGGGTTCCGCATCTGGCTTTCCCCCTTTTCAGACATAGCCGCGCGCTTATCCCCAGCGCTTCCCCTTGGTCACATGACAGCTAGACACTGGTCATTACGTGACACCTATTGTCATCCGAGTTATTTACTATTGTTTACCTTTTTATAGACGCCCGGCCTCTTCACTTTTCATTGGCCGATGATCTCATCGTATCGATCTCTGCATCTTGTATCTTGATAGATCTCGATTGCATCTCGATCTTCCATTCATCTATCTATAGATCTGCCACACCTCATGGTACGTGGCCCTTTTTCATACTTCTCACGGTCCCTGGCCTCGTGCTGCCACACCACATTGTTGCCTTATGGCTTTATCTATGTAACCTTTTATAGTATGTGCTGGCCCTCATGTCATGGTCCGTGCACCTTGTAGCATAGTATATATAGAGTGTAATCACCGATAGCAAGACTCTCCAGTCTTGTTATATTCGGCTCTCATCCTAGAACCCTTTGGGCTCCCTAGCGATCAGTTCCCGCTGTCTGCGACTTCCCCGAGTCTAACTCTTTACCTTCGAGCCCACCGATAGGATGACAGCATAGGTTGTAACCCTACAAGCGGTCCACATAGGCGCGTATTGCTGCGCATATTCTCCTTCTAACCCTATTTTCTTGATCCCTCGATAGCTACCGCTTCAGTCCATGCACATGTACCAATAGTATATATAGTTAAATACATCAACCAGCAGACCTTAGTCTATTCTAATTAGTTACAGTAACTCCAAAAAGCATTTCAATCCCTAACCCCAAACCGGGGCACAAAGTGCCCCGCAATCACTCGTGGGAATTTCACTTAGCTTTGGTGGAGACACATAATGTGCAAACCCCTGGCTACAAATTATGTCACTAGGTCATGTGACCCAGGTCAGGGGCTATTGAGATACACCACTTTTAAAACAGCAACACCATTGGAACAGTTTTTGGACTTTTATTATGACATTTAGAAT
>JBBPMT010000280.1:0-19359 GCA_038090455.1 Garcileccinum viscosum
AAGGTGCAAGATAGGTAAGCACAGGGATGGAGGTCACCATTCCCATCAGGTTGCATGAGTACGGCACCAGAGGCAGTGAGGGAGGCGTTAGTCATAACGGTGAAGGGACGGGTGACATCAGGCATGGCGAGAACGGGTTTGGCAAGGAAAGTGGATTGGAGTATGCGAAAGGCTGTTTCGCAAGAAGGGGACCATTCCCAAGGCGTGTCTTTCTTAGTAAGGTCAAGAAGCGGGCGAGCAAGAGTAGAAAAGTTGGGGATGAATTTGCAATAAAAATTGCAGAACCCGATGAAAAATCAGACTGCTTTGACAGAGCGAGGGGGAGACCAAGTTTCGATGGCCGTGAGTTTCGTGGGGTCCATCTGGAGTGACCCAGCTTTGATTATGAGACCAAGGAATTCTATTTCTGACGCAGCGAATGCACATTTTTCCAACTTGAAATATAGTTGATGTTTGCGAGTGCGTTGAAGAACTTTTTGGACTAGGACCCAATGCTGGGAGAGATCGTCATTATGGATTAGACAGTCGTCCATATAGATAATGAGCCATCCTTCTGCGATATAGTCCCTGAAGATATGCTGCATGAGGACTTGGAAAGTGGGAGGAGCATTGCAAAAGCCAAAAAACATGACATTAGGTTCGAAGAGACCTTCAGAGGTGATAAAGGCAGCCTTCCATCAGTCTTCTGGGCGGATGAGAATATTGTTATACCCCCAGCGGATATCAAGCTTGGTGAAAATGGTGGATGGGCGAAGTTGGTCAACAAAGTCAGAGATGCAGGGAAGTGGGTAAGCGTTCTTCATGGTGTGTTCGTTGAGGTAGCGGTAATCTTGGCAAGGGCGGAGGGAGCCATCCTTCTTAGGCACGAAGAAGAAGGGAGATGCTTGAGGGGATTTCGAGGGAGAGATTTTTCCAGAGGCGAGATGTTCGGCGATGAACTCTTTATATGCTTCACGTTCCTTTGGGTTAAGCGGATACACCTTAGCTACTTTGGGGATAAAGGAATCTTTAAGTTCTATAGTGTGGTCAAAGGGTCGAGATGGAGGGAGTGTCCCTTCAGGAGGTTTCGCGAAGACGTCAGCGAAGGAGGCGAGTTCTGGAGGGAGGGTTACTTTCTCTTTTTCTTGAGCAATGGCAAGCTCAGTGGCAATGGTGGTCTTTCGAATGGAGGAGGTAGAGTCGGAGAAGTAACGAACCAAATATCATTGAGAGAGTGCAGCGGGGTCATCCTTTCTGAGAGGAGAGGGATGGTCAGGAATGGAAACGACACCTGTCCCTCAATTGATGTTGGGATTGGCGTCCTGTAACCAAGGGAGACCCAAGATGACCACCTCTTTTCCGCAGTTGATTACGAAGAAATCACGAAATTCTTCGTTCTCTCCGATTCGCAAAAAGAGGGTTGTTTTGAGGTGAATAACACTGCTCTGGTTGGGAGTTCCGTCAACGTTAGAGACAGCAAGGGGTTTGGAAATCTTTGTGGTCGGGAAACGATGAAGTTGGACTAGAGAGCGATCAATGAAATTGCCCGTTGCTCCGCTATCGATCAAGGCGGAAGAGTTGATGATTTGTGCACCAGTTTTTGTTGACAGGGAAATGGGAATTCAGATTGATTTGGCTTGAGGCGTGGTACAAAATACAGGTGCAAGACGATGAGGAGAGGAAGACGTCATACTAGCTCTCCTTTTCAAAAACCCTCTTTGTTATCTGAGGTTTCGGCGGTAGTGGTGGCGACGGAGACTTCTGGGGATTCCTCTACTGGTTCTTCCTCGTATACAGTGCGGAGTACCTTGAGGATCTCTTCCTTAGAAACGTTTCAATCCACAATGATCTGGTTGACATATTTTCCAAGGGCAGAGGGAGCCTTAGGGGGACAAGGAGTAAAGTGAGGAGAGGAGGAGGACGAGGAGGTCAACGAAGAAGAGGAACTATGGTTGCTGGCACGACAACCAACCTTATGACAAATGAAGCAGCGATTCTGCTGAAAATGATAAGCTCTTTCGACAGGGGAGAGGCGAACGGCGTCAATGTCCATGGCATTAGGATCCTTGGCAGGACGAGAATTGTTAAAGTATCCTCCTCGACCGGAGGTGATGTCAGCGATGCGGCATTGCTGGGCGTGATACTTAGCCGCTTGCTTGATCTAGTCCTTAGCCATGGTAGGCTGCGTCTGTTGGGAAAGGATCATGACAACAAGTTTGGGATCCATTCCCGAGGCGAGGTGTTCGAGAAGGGAGGGCTCATCGGTGATGTTGGCCCATTGGGCGAGGAGACGAAACTCGGCGACATATTGTTGGAATCCGCTATCCTTATTGCGGGTATCCTGGTGAAGCACATGAAGCTTTCGGCGAGCTTCAGAGGCAATGTTAAATGGGTAGAAGAATACTATGAAGTCTTTCTCCAAACAGGCAAACGTCTTGTCGGTAGCAGGGATGGCACCATCATTTATCTTACCATACCAACCCTCTGCAAAGGGAACTCCATTCCCCTTGGTCATCTTATTGAGAAGGACTAGGACCTTCACGGCGTCATCTGCATACACAGCAGTGTTCATCATAAAATAGGCCTTCATGGCCTGCAGCCAGTGGTTGGCATCTTTCGTTTCTCCCGAAAACGCATCAGGGAGACCAGCTTTTAGCTCAGGGCGGGACATGGTAGCGGCGGGTGGGGGTGAAGGAGGACGGGAGGGAGTGGGTGAAGGAGTGGGGGAAGTAGAGACATGAAAGTCGCGATATGAGGTGGAGGACGGAATGTTGGGCGGTCTGCTCGGAAGCAGGAGGTGAGGGAAGAGCTAGTTCTTTTGTTACGCTGGGCGTCGAATATAACCACAAGTCTAGACGAGAATTTCACAAAGAGTCCGTCAAGTCTAGCTTGGTCGAAGAAAGGGTCTCTCTATCTTGCGTGTGCACACCAAGAGCTCGAGGCAGCTGAGAATCGATGCTGAATTGCATAGAACTAGCTGAGGAATATACATCATCGTGCTACAGGTATTTATAGAGGAAAGTGCAATGCACGGACCAAGCTATATCGTAGCAGTGAACGAGAGGAAGACATAAAGGGAAGATCAAGATGGAATGCAATGGAATCGCATGGAAAGGAGAAATGAGTCATCTACAGTAAGAATGAGTCAGAAGCTGCGGAAGGCTATTCATACAAGATAAAAAGATAAGGCGATAAGAAGATAAGGCGATAAGAAGATAAGATGATAAAAAGATAAGACGATAGGAAACTAGTCCGAAGGCGGAGGAAGACTAAAGAGAAGAGACCCATCGGCCGAAAGGAAAAGAGACGAGTCAACGTTAGAGAAAGAAAAGAGGTCAGGTAAAGAAACGGTACAACCCTCCAGGACAATATCGACTATAACACATGAAGCAGCTGGATTTTTCTTAGTTTTGGCTTCAAGATATGGTCAACCAAGGCTCCATTGCTCCCACTTACATTCCCACTGGTGATATAACTGCTGATCTGCTCATCAAAGCATTGCCTTGTATCCAAGTGGAGTAGTTCTGTCAGCAAATGGGACTTGGTCATTCTAAGTTGAGATAATGATAATTTGCAGAGTTGCACAATCAAGAGGGTGTCTTGCATATTATACAATGATTGCTTCCTCTGCCCCTTATGCCTATGAGTCACTTATATGTGCCTGTAACTCAACATTCAGTTATAGTGCCTATACTTTCTGTCAGCCACTGAAGCGGAAGCTATCGAGTGGTCAATGAAATGGGGTTAAGAGAGAGTAACGTGCCGGTGTGCACGTCTATCAGGATCCACTTGTAGGGTTATAACCTACGGATACCTCCTATCAATGATGAACTCGAGGATAAGATGATAAATGCTTGAGGAGTTGTAGACGGTATCTAGCTTGCTAGGTAGTCCCAAAGGAGACTAGGAGGTAAACTGAATATAACAAAACTGGGGAGTCTTGCTCAGTGATTGCACTCTATATATACTATGGCTACAGGTGCACGGACTATGATATGAGGGCTGGCACATACTACAAGGGGATAGATAAAGCCGTAAGGCAACAATGTGGTGTGGCAGAATGGAAGAGATGCCAGGGACCATGAGAAGTATGAAAAAGGGCCATGTACCGCGAGGTGTGGCAGATCTATAGATAGATGAAGATAGGATCGAGATGCAATCGAGATCTATCAAGATACAAGATGCAGAGATCGATCGATAGGCGAGATCATCAGCTGATGAAAGATGAAGAGACCGGGCATCTATAAAAAGGTAAACAATAGCAAATACTCAGATGACGATAGGTGTCATGTGATGACCAATGTCTAGCTGTTATGTGACCAGAGGAGAAGCGCTGGAATAAGCGCGCAGCTATGTCTGGAAAGGGGGAATGCCAAATGGGGAACCCTAGACTAGGGGCAAAGTTAGGTTACGACAATGTTCGCAACAGCCACATTATGGAGCTTTATTGATATATATTGTTGTTATGTGCTTGTGATACATACTTTGCTTCTGTTAGTTTTCAGCTGTCATCAATAATTAATAGCTATTGTATGGCACTTTCTCTTTGCAGTGCACCAATACTTTTAGATCACTAGATATATTTTGGTTTACTGCCTCCATATAGATAACAGACAATTATTTCCAAGTAATGAATTCTTTTGTTGATCATTGTGAGGTTTTCCCACTATCAATTACATTTACATTTCCTTTTATTTAGTCAGGTCTTGTTTTGAACCCTCCTGCTCTACTTAGTGTTTTACAGAGTATCTAGCTATCTAGATACAAGAAGCTTGTATGCTTTATAGTACCATATCAGCAAGCATCCAAGCAAGTGTCAAATCTTGCATTGACTATCCTGATTCTCTTATCCCTAGTCACCTAGAAACTCTCCATCTCCATTTCTTCTTTTTTTCACCCTCCTTTTGTCAAATTTATTCTAATAGCTTTGCAAAGTGCATCTATCCATGAGCTATCTCTAACAAATACTACCTTGGCCCCTAAACAATGGGCTACCCTTCTGTATTTGCTCACCCTGCAAATACCTTTCTATACTAGTCCTTAATGGTTCATGTCCTATTTGCAGCTTGATTACTTTCTTGCATAGATACCACATTTAGGCCCTTTGGCTTTCCAGTAATGTCACATGCATGATTGACATTGGATCTTCTTGGTACTATTAGGTCTAGGTACTATCTTTTTCAACACTAACATTAATAGATGGTTTCCTGGCTTCTATCATAGGGCTTATACATCTAATTAACATCCTCAATGGATTTCAAAAGCTTATAGTATGACTAAATTATTTGTGCTATAAACATGTCTCTGTTTCTCTCTGCTCAAATATGCTAAACTATTTAAAGATGTTCACATACTTCAAGTACATGTTTCTATTGATAATTTCAATGCCTCTGCATTTGCCAAACTTGCATGCTTTTAAACTTGTTTAGCAAGAGAGGTGGTTTTGAAATCCTTGCTGCCTAAAGAGAGATCTGATCAGCTTGTGAGTTACATCCATTCTTTCCCTATAAATCACAAGTCTTAATTTATTTAGTTGTACTGTGCACCCTGGTTGCATATATTTCTACAGGTACAAAAAGTCCACCTTCATGATGGCATAAGTAGTTGGTCTAATGGAGATCTTCAAAGTATTTTCTCAGCTTTCACTTTATTACAAGTTGATGATATCTTGATAAGATCTGGAGATATTGAATATATTGGACTAAACACTCCCCTTGTATATATAACTATCCATAGCTCTATGCTAGATTTTGTATATTCTATATATAAAGAAGCATTGAATATATGAATCAAATACCTATACAGCTTTTTGTACAGTAGTTGATCTAGATCCTGTACCTATGGCTCATTGCCAGATTATTGAGCCAAATACCTGCATGTATTACTATTTGTGCCAGAGTTTGTATGCAAGTGAATAAATAGTCATTTATGAGTGTAGTGGATGGTAATATAAATTGCTGTTCTTCTAATGGATTGGCATGTAGGCTTGACTTGTTAAGCAAAAAATACAATAATTATAACTCTGGTTACAGAATAAGTAATATATACTATTGCATTTTACTACACAAAATCCTTCAGGTAAATGTTTTATTCCAGCTACCAGGCATAATATTGACTAACTGACCTAAATACTTGGATAAGATCACTACAGTACCATAAAAAATAGATGGACTTACTTGTGATCCTAACTGGTTTGCCATAATCAAAATGCAGAATAGTAAACTCAACTATACTTGCTAAAACATGCCAAAAAGGGTGACCAACATAACAATAAGGTAGTCAGTGCCAACAGTATCTATTGCTAGATTAACATTCTGATAGATCAACATGTATTAATATGTTACATACCTTGTCAAGATATAGGTTTTTCTTTGGTGAAACTTTGAGATCTACTAATACCAATGCAACCACCTGATTTACTCTAGCTTTGAGTTCATTACTAATTATCTGAATTAACTGCCCTTGTACAATTTCACAGTCAAAGTGTATTGCATAGCAACAGTGGACCTGTGTTTTTGAGATAAGATCAGCAATGTTAAAAACCTGACTGCGGAGGAGCTACTACCCTAGTCCACTTCTTAGCCCAGACACATGGTTTATGTGGTTTGCATTGCATGTCTTTTATAGTTTCTGATTCTGAGTGACCCATTTGCATAGGAGCTGAGGTCAACAATATATTGCATCTTATAAGTTCTGAGCATATGACTTGCAATCCTTGTTTTGTTAAGTACAGTTACATACAACTTTAATTATTATTGCTATATTGAAAGCAACTACTAGCCGTCCACGACTAGGTCACCTTGATAAGACAAACTATACTAAGGGAGCGGGTAATGGCTAGGAGGAAACTAACCAGAACAGACTGAGGTCTGCTGGTTGTTGCATTGCAGACTATATACTATACAAGAGTATGCACGGACCACATGAGGGCCGGCCTATGTCTACGATAAGCTATCTATGGTTACTATATATGGTTAGAGTGTTCACACGGTTGTGGGAGAGTTCCCATACATGAGGTGTACATGTGTAAGGCTATGCTATGATGTCATAGATAAGTGATAAGGTCACGTGATGTCACATGACTGATCATGTGATGAATATCAAGTCACGTGATCGAGAAAAGAAAGAAATAAAATAGAAAAAGTTAGGTTACAGAGGAGAGTCGTAACATATATAGGATGAATGATTACAATGAAGAGCAAAATGATTATTGTGTGAAATTGGTGGATACATATGGTAAACTGAATTTAGCTACATACACATGTGACCCCACATCTGCATTCAATTCACAATATCAACCTGCTTGTAACATTATATGTATGAGTGTTTTTTTTCATTTTCAACTACTACCTATCTTTTACCATAGAATATAGATGCATGTAATATAAGTAGACTTACTGAAAGCCATAGTTGGCAGTATCTCAAGAAATGTAGCAAATAATATGTACAACTACTGAAGAAATGAATGATAAATTCCATAATATGCTATATAGGCAATGCTCTATCTATTATTGATGGAGCAATAGATCATCTTCAAGATAACAGATATCTGGCATCATTGTCACAAACAACAGTGAGTGAATAAAACAACAAAGATCATATATAATATTTATCTGGCAATTGTTTCAACTAGTATAGCATCTTCATCTGTGGTAGGATTAGAAAATGTGTTGTTCCAGTAGGCACCATTCATCAGTGGTATTTATCATATTTGACATAAGTCAATTCAAGATAAGTCCATTTCATCACTAATTCCTCTACTTTCCTCTTTGGTTTTATGAAAGTTTGTGATGATCAATATTCAATGGATCCTTTAGATGCTTGCAGATCTCAAGAAACAGATTCATCACCAAATCCTACCATTTACAATAGGTCAAGTCCTTCTGATTCCTCCAAATTTACTTTCTAATATTTGCTTAAAGGGAATTGGCTTGGTGATTTTCTTGCAGGCAAGTCACTGTTGTCAAATTTCATTAGATTTATTTTCCTTAATATTTCTTTTAGGAACTTCTCTTAATATATCTATGCCTTAAGATGATATTGAGATATCTTCCAGATATCTACTAGATAGTATTTTCCCTCTGATAGATATGAAAGATGATAATCTTTGGGAATTGAAGGATGATGCCCTAACCTCTATCACCATAGGCAAGTGTCATGCATCTCCAAAGCCGATTCTAGCTTCTGCTCTCATTATCAGCAAGTCTAACAATAACACATCTGCAATACCTACCATATGTATTATTTATTATAGAATAATACTAGGATTCATTATCTAATAATCATCTAACAGGCACAATACTTTAGAAAGATGATTATGAAGGAAGTTGACCATTCAAGCATGATTTGCCAGGAGCTCTATCTTTTAAGGTCATAGTATAACAAATTCAATACAATGCTAGTATGTGCTGGTATATTATTTAGTGCTTCTATATTAGTGATATCTATTTTCTAGGAACAAACTCTTTGATATGAACAAAATGAAGTAATAGATTAGCTATGCAGTGATTTGAGAGCAATGAAGATGACAATAACCCAACAATAGGAAGAAATCAAGGTGGAACTTTTGCATTAGGACTGCATGATTTTCCTCCCAAATGAAGTTCTGAAGAAATTAGAATTCAATTTTATTCTGGGTACCCAGAAAATCCAGGAGTAGGAAAGGATTCAGATAGAGCAGCTGGCTCTTAGTTAAACAAGCTCAGACATTGAAGAAACTTAAGCAAGAGGTAGTGAGTACTGCAGAGAAAACAAGTGGAGTTCTCCAGTCAACTTACAGAATCAATGATTAGTATTTACATGCAATATTTGTCTCCTTATGTTTTTGAGTGGAGAGAGAGTCTAAACTGTTGGCACTGAAGCAGAAGAATGAAAGCATCTTGCAATAACTCAACATATGTACTATTTCCTCATGGAATACATGTATATATTCATATGTCATATAGCAACTGCAAAGAGCCTAGGCCACTTTCCTAATCACCTATAGTTCCATTCTCATTCTCTTCTCAACTAATAGCCTGCATCTCCCAATCTCAAGCTCTTCTTGATCTTCACAGGTTACATATTTCTATTATAAGTGTTTAAAGCATGTTAACATTACTTTGGTTAGTTTACTCCTGCTGTCTAGCTAAATATATTGCCTCTAAGGAAATCATCATGCTTATCTGAGGGTATTTTATCAATTGTTGAATAAGTAGTTCAGCAGGTATATTCATGGAACACTCAACAAAGCAGGTGGAATATCATATACTACTTTACTCATTATAGACTATGTATATGGGACACCATGAGAAAATCACTGCAAATGTCACAAACCTCAGAAAGAATCATATGATCCTTGGTTACATATGGTTATGTGATCATAACCCTACCATCAACTGGATCAAAGGAATAGTCACAATGGATAAGTGTTGTGTTAGTTGTACTATATTCAACTATATTTATTTAAACCATATGGAAACACATGAAATAGCCTATGAATACCATAGTCAAAAAACAGAAAATTCCACTGATGTCCTATCAGATGCCACTGAAGCTGCCAAGCTAGTTCCAATAGAATACCATGACTATCTTGACATCTTCTCAAAGAAGACAAGTGAGTATATGGCAGAGCACAAACCATGGAACCATGCAATTGATTTGAAACCTGATTTTATACTAAAGGAGTGTTCAATCAAGCTGAACCTTCAGGAACAAGATGAGGTCAAAACCTTCATAGAAGATTAGCTAATGAAAAGATACATTCGCCCTTCCAAATCACCACAAACATTGCTAGTCTTCTTCATTCCAAAGAAAGATGGAAAGAAATGTATGGTCATGGATTATAAATATCTAAATGAAGGAACCATTAAGAACAACTACCCTCTACTCTTGAGTTTACAAATTATAGATAAACTAAAATGATCCAAGATCTTTACAAAATGAATTATTATTGGGGCTACAACAATATGCAAATCAAGAAAAGTGATAAATAAAAAGGAGCCTTTGTCTATCACCTCAGGGCTTACAAACTGTTGTGAACATTGTCATAACCTAACTTTGTTCCTAGTCTAGGGTTCCTTTTCAAGACTTTCCCCCTATCCTCATAGCCACACACTTGTCTCTAGCGCTTCTCCTTGGTTACATAACAGCTAGATGCTGGTTATCACATGACACTATCATGGCGAGTACTATTTACCATTGTTTACCTTTTTATAGATGCCTGGCCTCTTTACCTTTCATTGGCCGACAATCTCCCGATCCTGATCTCTTCATATCTTGATAGATCATAGATCATAATGGATCTTCTATTCATTTATCTATAGATCTGCCACACTCGCAGCTACCTCATGGTATGTGGCACTATTTCATACTTCTCATGGTCCCTGGCACTTCTCTTCCATTCTGCCATACCACGTTGTTGCATCATGCCTTTATCTATTCCCTTATAGTATGTGCTGGCCCTTATGTCATGGTCCGTGCACATTGTACCATAGTATATATAGTATGGAATCACCAATAGCAAGACCCCAGTCTTGTTATATTCGGTTTATCTCCTTTTTGGTCTCTTGTCTGTTCCATGGAGCTTACCATTTGCGACTCATCAAGAGTTCTTATCTTATCTTTGAGTCAACCATCGATAGGAGGTATCCGTAGGGTCTAACCTACAAGTGGATCCCATAAACGCATATATCGGTGCATATCCACTTCCTAACCCTAAATTATCTGATCCTCGATAGCTTCCGCTTCACAAACCCCTTATTATGTACTTTAAAATGTGCAATAGCTAGCAAATGATGAACAAGATTTTTGCTAATATGAATAATTGTATAATTATTTACCTTGATGACCTACTCATCTTCTCAAAAGACAGCGATATAAAGAGACACATAGAAACAGTATATAGAGTCTTAAACAGACTCCAAAAAAATGACCTCTTTGTGAAACCTGAGAAGTGCTTCTTTGACATATCCCAAGTGAATATGCTAGATATGAACATATTTGAAAAAGGCATATCAATGAATGATGGAAAAGTAAAAGAAGTAAAAAATTGGCCAGTTTCCACCACTGTCAAAGGCATGCAATCTTTCCTAGAACTATCAAACTTCTACTGCTACTTTATTGCCAATTATAGCTTAATTGCTCAACTTCTTTACAATCTCACAAAAAATATCAATCCTGGATCTGGGAAAAAGATCAATAACATGCATTTGACATGCTTAAAAATGCATTCACCTCAGTCCTGGTATTGGCATACCCAAATGACACAACCCCATATAGAGTAGAATGTGATGCATCAGATTTTGTAATCAGAGCAGTACTCTCTACTAAAATAGAAGACAAATGGCACCCTATCTCATACATGTTACATAGTATGACTTCCAAGCAGTATAATTATATCATAGCCAATAAAGAAATGCTTGCAATTATTCTCACACTGGAACAATAGAAACACCACTTTGAAGGTGCATGTCATCAGTTCGAGATCTGGATGAATTACAAAAACCTCCAGTACTTCATGAAATTGCAAGATCTCAATAGACATCAAGCTCGATAGGCACAATACTTATCTCACTTCAATTATATACTGGTAAACAAACCTGGTATATCTATAGAAAAGGCTGATGCACTCTCTAGAGAAGAAGACCACATGATTGGGATCAAAAATGACAACAAAAATACCATAATGATTCCAGATTCCTATATTCATGTGATGGCTGATATAACACTCTTCAATAAAATCAAAAAGAAGCACTTAGGATGCTCTAACCCTAACAGGACAATCCTTTGTGAAAGATTATGATACTACAAAGATAAGATCTGGGTACTTGTGGAATTCTGGATGGAAGTAATGACTACTTTCCATGACCATCCCTTCTTCAGATACAAAGGTGCTGAAAAGACACATGAGTTCATTGCATGATATTATAGCTGGCCATGAGTCAGAAAAGACATAATAGAATATTGTAAGATATGTGACAGATGCCCATGCATAAAACCCTTAAATGAAGCTTCAGTAGGTTTATTTCAACTATTGGAAGTTGCAGATGGACCTTAGAAATCTGTCTCCACTGATTTCATTACTGGACTTCCAGAAAGTTACAGTTTTGATAGCATCCTCATGGTAGTAGATTGCTTCTCAAAAGAGGTTGCATTCATTCCTACACATAAATTAGTGACTATGAAGGAAACAGCCAAACTATATAGAGATTACATGTGAAAACATCATAGTCTACCCAATAGCCTAGTCAGCAACTGAGGACCTTAGTTCATATCCCAGATGATGACAGACTTACTTAAATTATTACAAATCTAGAAAAAGATATCCTTGATATATCACCTACAGACTGATGGATAAATAGAGTTTGTGAATAGGAAATTCAACCAGTACCTCTGCCTCTTTATAGCAGAACAACAAGATCAATGGGTGGAATGGCTAGCACTCACTCAGTTCAACATAAACAATACTCATTTCTTTACAAATGGTTTTGCCATTTTTGAGCTTATTAAAAGCTTTACCCCTCACCTCAGATTTGAACCCACCATAGTCAAAGCTTTGGCAGCTAAAGAATTCACCAACTCCATGAAATGTATACAATCTGGAGATCATCAAAGAATTACTGGAATAATCATATGATAGGACCCTACCAGGTCATAGACATGTTTAACAATGCTGTCAAATTATTGTTTTCCAAATTGAATTGAGCACACAACATAGTCAATATGTCTTACATTAAACCTTACATAGAACCACTCGAAGAACAGCCTATCTCTTGTCCTGGCCCAGTGTTAATAAATGATAAAGGAGATGAAGAATTTGAAGTAGATTACATAGTCAATAGTTATCTCATAGGACATGAATTCCAATACCTTATTCACTGGAAAGAATATTGACAATTATACTTGGGAATCTGCAAGCAACCTTAAATAGTCAGCTTTGAAAGTAATAGCAGACTTCCACCAAAAGAACCCTTCAGCATCATGGAAACTCTATATGACATATAAAATCTTTGATCAGATCTTTACCATACTGATAGTTAATTTTACATCAGGATTCATGACTTCTGGTTAATCAATCTGGAATTTTGATCCTAGAAGGGGGGTAATATTATAAATCTCTCCTCCAGAACCTAACTTTTCTATTTTATTCCTTTTTCTTAAATCACGTGACTTGATATTTGTCACATGATTAGTCATGTGACATTATGTGACTTCTAGGGCTAGACTCATTATATCATAGTATGTTATAGCATATATTAACTACATATATGGGAATACTCCCATACTCATAAGAATACTATAGCCATATATAGCTTATATTACAAATATAATTGGTAATAATGGCTAGCTCTAAGCTAGTCTGGCACACACATATTTAATATATAAACCATTAATACAATGACCAGCAGATCCTAGTTTATGCTGGTTAGATAGAACTTGACTAAATGGGCTTTCTTCCCATTGAGATTAGGGTGGAACATCACAGAACCGATTTCCACTGAGTAAATGATAGTATTGTCTGCAAGCTTGATTGGGACTCATTTAGGATAATAATTGCATATCCAATGGTGATGAGGAGTCATATGGGATGTAGCACCAGTATCTACATTCCAATTGACATTTGCATCAAGTTGGAGGGGTGACAATAAATCAAAAGGGTTACTTGAGCAATAAGTAGCATTTCTAGTGTGCTCAAGATAGTCCAAAGGCACTAGAGAAGGGTTGCTGGCAGTAAAGTGCACAGAAGAGATAAAGGCTCTATGAGATGGGTTCTGAGCAAGTGTGGTTGACTTGTAAGCATTCTTAGCACATTTAAGTGCAAAGCATAAGCATTTGCAATATCCAGCCCTATCATAGAAAAGACAGGGAACAGAGAGGTTGCATTTGGTGCAAATGGAGGTGACAGACATGCCAACACTCTGAGGTGGATCAAAAATCATACTGGGGAAAAATAAAGCATTGAGGAAGTGGATCTAGCAGAGTTGGAACCAGTGAAAATAATGTCACTTTAAAAAGCAAGTGGGGAGTGATAGTTTAAGGCATAGGGCTCATAACCTGTTAGACTAATGAAAAGTAGTACTGGAGTCCAATGTCAAAGAATAAAAAAGAAGGACATTGAACTCACAGGTTAAGTATCATGTATATATAACAACAATACATATCAATAAACCACCACAATATAGCTAACAGAAAGCAGTAACTGAAAGCTGAGTCACAGGTACATATAAGTAACTCACAAGCACAAGGGAGAGAGTGAGCAATTACTATGCAACACACAACAGATAGGGTAAAAGCCAATTGACAGTTTTGGCTGGCTATATCTACTAGAGTGCTGTATTGAAATAATTTGGTATCATGCACTTTGTAAGGCTTGCATGCTGGTCAAGGCAGTAGCATTAGCAAGAATTGTAATTGTTTTCCTTTTCCTTATTTTTTCTATTGATGCTGCTAAACAAAATCTGTATATCATCTCAGAATCATGAAAAACAACAAACAAACAAAAAATTTATATGTACTTGTGTAATAGCAAATAATTTGAACAGAAAATATATATTGATTGGCATATTACAAGAGTTGATGCCATATATAAGGTGAACAAACATCAATGCTCAAAACAATCTGCATGATATTGCACTAGTACCCCTGCATGATACTGGTGAGCAGCATCAAATCAATTCCATCATCATTAATATTTCAGTGAAATTGCTCATTATTATTTGTTGTTGATAATGAGGCTTTCCAGATATATGGGGGAGTATTAAGCTAAGTGGCTGATACAGTTAAACAGCTAAATAATGCAGCTAGAGTCTGATGTTAGAAACTAATGATATTGCTATAAAGCACATATTACATACCTGGAGTCTAATGTTAGAAAGTAAAGAAAAGTGATAGTAGACTTGCAGGTACTTATAGAACATGTACATAACAATGATATATAACAATAATGCACTACAATATGGCTGACAGGAATAGAACAGGTACAGAGTAGGCACAGATAGGTACAATGTGTCACAGGCATACTAAGTGACTCACAAGGTGACTAAGGTGAAATGGTACACAATCACAGAATGCAACAGATACAGATTTGGCAGGACAAACTTTACAATTTCCTTGTTCTTTACCAAGTTAGTTTGTTGTAAGTACATTAAATAAAAATTACCTCATGCTTTTGGCCTACTACTCCATATTATTTGTAGTGTGGCAAAGAAGTTCAGATGGACTTTCAATGCTGCAAGATTGTACATTGCAGCAAGTGCCTTTTAATCAATGATATGTGCAAGTAGTTGGATATTGCACTTGAGATATATAAGGTATGCATGGAAAAATATTGCAGGTGGTTGTATAGACTGACATCATATATGTGACATGTTGGCTTATAACTTATGTCATATCTGCATAACTTAATATATAATATCCCAAGTCTTTTATAAAAATTAGCATCAAATAAGATGATTCAATGAGTAGCTTACCCAAAGCTTGACCACGGTGCTCATTTGCCACAATGATCCAATTTTGATACCATTACTGAAATGGAATTGACAAACTATAATACTAGAGTTTAATGTCAAAGAGTAATCATATTTGTTGTAGAGCATAGTAAATATATTTAGAGGCCAATATTAGAGAGGGAAGAAAAAGACATTGTATTTGCAGATTAAGTCAGATAACTATACAATAACAATATATATCAATAATATGCCACAATATGGATGACAGAAAGTACAGGCACAAAAACAAAAAGTTAAGTCATAGGCACTTATAGGTGACTCATAGACATAAAGAGTAGAGTAAGTGATTACTGTACAATATACAATATAATGTTCTTCTTCTTTACTCTCTAATATTGGACTCCAGGTAAGCATATTTTACTCTACAGCAAATATAACACTCTTTAACATTGGACTCTAGTATCACAGTTCAGTGTCTAATAAATAACAAGCCTGAATTCACTTTTGCCTAGTATGTTATGATATTCTATGTATTAGAGGTAGTACTGGTCAATGGAAGGATTCTGCTGTTAGCACTCAAAGTCTTCAGCATCTATCATTTCTATCAGTAGATGATTAATTTCCAGTAATCACAAAAATACTTATTTATAATTTACCTTAATAATCCATTTCAAATGAAAAATTTATTGTCCATACATCCTTGATATATTATTAGACATGATCTAGATTCCCAAATAAAGAATGAATATTAATATAAATACTTCAAATACCCTAGCCCAAATCCAAGATGCAATAAAAGCCTTGAAAACCAGAATCAACTATAACTAGCCTTCTACCAATATTGACTTCATTCAGTTTCAATACCACCTACCACTGGTATCCAGCATATATAGCAATGCCATCAAATTGAACCTGCAAAATCCCTTCAAAGTCCATGAAGTCCTCCATAGGGCAGAGGTATGCTTTTGACAAATCTTAATCTTCCTCAAAAAAGATTACTATCTATACACCAAAAAAGATACTAATGAAATTGTAGCTTAGAAACTCCAACATGCAATAGATGCCACTAGATCAGACTGTTAAACTATTGGAGAGTGGGGTTTAATATTAGAGAGTAACATATTTTTTGTAGAGTGAATTATGTATACTTACCTGGAGTCTGATGTCAAAGAGTGAAGAAGAAGGATATTAGACTCACAGGTTAAATATCATGAGTACATAACAATGATACATATCAATAAAGCATTACAATGTGGCTGACAGAAAGTATAGGCATATATGAGTAACTCACAAGCACAAGAGGCAAAGTAAGCAATTACTGTGTAATACACAATATAAATAACAACTTTCAAATCAATATCAAATCCATCCTCTTTCTCTATAATAAGTACATTTTCTTCAAGATTCAATCTGTACAAGCAGCAACATGGCTTAGAAACAGCCAAATATAAGAAAAACTACTAATCCACTTAGATCTACCAGCAGAAATAAAAATTGCCACTACTCAACCATAGTATCATATGTTCCTATCTTATTCAATATTGCTGAGAACAACTCTTTTAACATTATAGAGAAAGACAATAGCCTGCTAGATAAAAGCATAGTTGCTACTTATTGAATCAAGCCCTGAAAATACAGATTCCATGAATGAAAAACTACCTATGCTATATTCTCCTTTTCAAACCCTTATCATGCTAACACCTTGTAAAAGACAGACTTATCCTCAACAAAGAGAAACTCCATCTGCATAAGAACAAAAAAGAATCTATTTGATGTATTCACTATCAAAACTAAAGCTATATTGCCTGTACTTGCAAAGCCTCCAATAATATATGTATATGGTATTTGCAAAAATCTTCACTACCATGGCACCAACAAATGCAATAACTATAAATATATATTCTGTATCAACTGCAAATCTGGTAATACCTCAGCTATAGTAGAGACTGCTCTGAGTTCACTTTATATTGTAATCAACTTGACTCCAACAATCCTAATAAACAAATGCCATACTTTTCTATTAATACAATGTAAATATAGATACTTCTCCTTTTCAAATGTTTTATATTGCACAGTGATCACTTACACTGCCCCTTATGCCTGTAAATCATTTATATGTGCCTGTAACTCATTCTTCAATTCTTGTGCCTATACTTCCTATCAGCTATATTGTGGTACATTATTGATATATATTGTTGTTGTGTAGTTGTCCTACTTAACCTGCAAGTCCAATGTCTTTCTTCACTCTCTGACATTGGACTCCAGATATATTCACTCTACAACAAATATAACCACTCTCTAATATTAGACTCCAATACCACAGTTCAATAGTCTAACACCAAATTCTCACAGGATGACAAACTGCCAATAACATCCTTTCACTCAAAATGCTTAATCTTCTATCAAACCACCTTGGATCTCATCCAACTATAGCCATCAAAAATAGCAACTCAATAAGACTGCAAAAATTAATGCTTTACTAGAGTATAGATAATATACAATAATTTATCCTTCCACTCTATTTCTTTATTGGCCAAACTGAATGATCTCTTTACCACTCTTGACTCTAATAAATAATTATGCTTAATGAAAGCAACCAATAGCCTTATGACTAGGTCACCTCAATAATCACAAACTATAGGAAGAGAATCATATAGGCTAGAGGAAATCTAATCAGAACAGACTGAGGTCTGCTGGTCATTTCATTGCAAGTATATATACTGTTACATGATGCGCATGGACCACTGTAGGGCTGGTACTACTACGATAAGACTTACTAAGGTATGCTATATATAGTTATAGTGTTCTCATGAGTGTGGGACTATTCCCATGAATGAGGTTACCATATGTAATGCTATGCTATAATGTCATAGATAAGTGATAAGGTCATGTGAGGTCACATGACTGATCATGTGATGAATATCAAGTCATGTGATCGAGAAAATAAAGGAAATAAAATAGAAAAAATTAGGTTACAGAGGAGAGTTATAATATTACTCCCCTTCTATGTGCAAGATTCCAGATCGCTTATGCTTTGGTGGTAAATCCCGAAGTGAAGTTTTCTATTTTGATAGTGAATAACGAGTCGAATAGCTCACAGGCCATTTTCAATTTATGCGGCACTGCAGGGTTTAATTTATGAAAGTCCACGATGGCTTTGCTAGCTGACCTTTTAAGGTTGCTTGCTGATTTCCAAGTATGATTGAATTTGTCATATCCTTTCCAATGCACCAGGTATTGGAATCCACGACCAATGGGGCGGAAGTCGACTATGTGATCACTTCGAATTCTTCATGTCCTTTGTCGTCTACGGATACCGGTCCAGGACATTGGATGGGTTGTTCTTCGAGTGGTTCTATATATGGTTTAACGTGTGACACATTAACTACGTCATGAGCATGGTTCGATTTTGGAAGCAATATTTTGACAGCATTGGTATACACGTCTATGACCTGATATGATCCGATCCATCATTCGGTTAACTTTCTAGAAGGTTGTTCTGTGAGATCTAGATGTTCTGTCAATAGTAATACGAGATTGCCCGGCTTGTAATCTGGTGTGTGGGATCTATGTTTGTCAGCTTGCTGACTCATTCTATGACGGGTGCATTCCAGATTCTCTTTAGCTAATTGCAGATTGATTTTCATCTGGTCAGCGAATTCTTTAGCAGCTAGTGCTTTGACTATTGCAGCTTCGAAGCCGATGTGAGGTATAAAGCTCTTGGTGAGCTCAAAGGGAGCAAAACCGGTTGCTGACAATTTGGTATTATTTATATTGAACTGGGCAAGGGCTAACCACTTGGCCCATTTATCTTGTTTTTCTGCGACGTATAAGTGGAGATATTGGTTTAATTCTCTATTCACTCGCTCGGTTTGTCCATCCATTTGCGGGTGATATGCTGTTGATATCTTTTTCTTGATTCGCAATAATTTTAACAAGTCCATCATCATTT
>JBBPMT010000281.1:5261-19346 GCA_038090455.1 Garcileccinum viscosum
AGAAACACGTACTGGTGGGAGTTGGCTTCAATAAAGGAGCTAAAGGACCAGACTGCGACTCTGACAGGCCGGGGTGGATCGCGTTTGATGGCTTCTGTCCGTTTATGGATGCCTCCTTTGCAGATGAAATATCGACAGGCCCCAGCAGCTCCGATGGCAAACTAAACTTGAATTCAGAGACATTCTTGTCTTCGGTAGTTACAATCAAGGACCCAGACGCGTCGGAAACCGCAGTCCTGGAGTTCAACTGAACGTGTCCTTCTCCTTTCTCCACGCGGAAACCATCGTCACTGTCGGAGTCAATGACAATGATTTCTTTTGGAGCCACGTTCCTAGCGCGTTGAATATTGGGCGTCAATCGTTGTGATGTTCTTGCTCTTGCCCGCTTTGTTGACTCAGTCCCGGAAAAAAAATCCAACAGCGTACGGTTCGGTGAAGGTTCTTTGCGCTTTCTCGTGGGCAATCGCATGATTGATTTAGGGAGCAGTACTGGCGCGGGTGACCCACTGGTTCTGCGCGCCACTTCCACCGTTCAGAAGGCTCTGACAACCGAGTGAAAAAGGAAGTGGTGACTAACCGTTGAATATTGAATGACAGCCTCCTCTGGCTCGAGTCGCTCGATTCTGCATGGAGATTTGAATCCCTAAATTTCGCAAAGTATTCACGAACCCACCAACTGGCTAGTCCAGTACCTAATTTTGTCCTAGTGACCCAATGGCCTCCGTCACATATGTAAATTATGACATAAATTGACATAAATATGACTCATGTAAAAATGCGCCTGGTGGGATAACGTTGCTGACTAATCAAGATCCCGCGTACTATAATACCACTAGTACCGTACAAGCACCATGCAGTCGATCGTACGTTCTTTCAGTACTATTGTATCAAAGAAACCACTGGACATCGTACACCATCGTCTACTAGACTTATGATACCTTCGCTCTCCCGTGCTTCCCCTGTCTACTCTGTGGCGCGGTGCCCCGGGCTTCTCCGAGGTGATACCCATTTACACAAGCTTTCGAGAGAACAGCCAAACCCACGTGTAAACTTTTTCAGGTCCTAGAACTTATCGTCGGCCAGAGGGACACTTAAGGGCAAGCACTGTATGTTATCATTTCGCTTTGAGCGCTGTCTCTTTTGACATTTGCCATTCGGTTCCAGGACTCATTCCCAGTCGATTTGTCATGATATAACCGTGTTTTCGTCTATAATATAGATCCCATCAGATTCTCGTCGACTGTCCACCCGTGCGCCTTCAACTTCTATCAATACCACTGCTGTTCTGCATAGGACATCGTGGACGCCGCCTGTTGCAATACGCGCTGAGGGCATCTATGTCGAACTTGCAGACGGTCGTCGAGTGATCGATGGAATCGGAGGGGCGGCCGTCTCTTGCCTTGGTGCTAGTCATCCAAAGGTTATCGCTGCCATCAAACATCAACTTGATACCCTTTCTTGTCCGTCCGTCTCGACGGATATCTGTGCTAGCATAACTGATGCCCACCTGGGATTTGGTAGATGTATACAACATGCAATTGTCCAGCAATGCTGCAGAGGATCTCGCAAAGCTCCTCGTCGAGTCCAGCGACGGAGCGTTTGAACGAGTGGTGTACGCTTCTGGCGGCAAGTATTACTACCAACAAGTAGAACGTAGCATTCAACGTGCTATCACACAGGTTCGGAGGCTATGGAAGGTGTAATCAAGCTTGCAAAACAGGTTAGTGTCGAATCCTTGATCACCTATCGCATACTTGACGTGAGCTGTTGCAGTATTTTGTCGAAGTCGGACAACCTGCCAGAAAGAATTTTATTGCTCGTCAATTGTCGTTCCATGGCAATACACTTAGCACCTTGTCACTGGCCTATCATCCGAATCGGCGCGCACTTTATGCAAATATTCTGGACAACGAGCATTTCCATCACGTTTCCCCGGCGTACGCAAGACGCTTTCAAAAACCAGAAGAAACTGAAGAGCAGTATGTCGAGCGCCTCCGGCAAGAATTAGAAGACAAGTTTATCGAGCTTGGTCCGGAAACCGTCATCGGGTGTGAGTCCTTCTTGTCCTAGACCCGGATCACACCCTTCAATGAAATTCAAGTTGTCGCAGAGACGGTAGTTGGTGCCACCACCGGTGTCGTAGGTGCCCCGAAGGGATATTTCACAGCAATGAAGTCTGTCTGTGAGAAGTACGGAGCCCTGTTTATCCTAGATGAGGTCATGTCCGGGATGGGCAGTAAGCCAATCTTTCTGGTACAGTGAATGGTTCTACTACCTCAATTTCTAGGGATGGGCTCCCTACACGCATGGCAGAGTGTTGGAGATGGCGCAGCCCCGGACATACAGGCTGTCGCTAAAGGTCTCGGTGGAGGGTACGTCAGTGTGTGTTCGAGGCATTTCACCTAACGGAGAGCCATATAGGTATGCATCTATCGGAGCAATACTTTTGTCCCCTAAAGTCGCAAGAGGCATACAAGGTGGCTCAGGCTTTTTCAAACATGGACACACGTATCAGGCGCGCAATTTCTGTTTGTACTACGATGCTATCTCACTTTTCTTTTAGGCACATCCATTGGCTTGCGCAGCGTCCTTGGCGGTACAAAAGGCCATTATAGAAGAGGATTTGCTCCCGAAAGTCGTTCAGAATGGCGAACTGATGGACAGCCTTCTTCGCAAGGGACTACTGGCGGAAGGAGCAGCAGCTAAGCCGTTTACATTCGACATTCGAGGTCGTGGCGCATTTTGGGGCATCGAGTTCGATTTCTCAGGCCCCGAAGCAGCAAAGCTCGACTTCAAGGGAGAAACATTTGCTATGCTTGTCCAAGCACGCTGTCTCGAGAATGGCCTCATCGCTATGGGCATGAACGGAGGCGCCGCCCTTGATGGTTCTAAAGGCGATCATCTTATGCTGGGTCCCGCCTATAATGCTACGGCGACGGAAATCGAGAAGATTGTCGAGATACTGGTTGAGAGCGTGGACGAAATTTTGAGGGAATCTTTCGTGTAACAAAATCCCAAGTTCTCATGTCGGCCTCAGGCTTGTATTTTATGTTGTACTGCGCCACTAGCTATGAGGGTTTTTCCCACGCCTGTGGTTATGTTGTGGGCCAAAGTAATCCTACTTCAATTAGCACGTTCACTGTACGACAGCCTCCTGTCCTTTTTCCTCAACCGCGACCTTGTCTTAGACTTTTATTTAGCTCGGTGAATCGATGGCTGGGGGTATGCTCTAAATGGACTTCCAACCTATCCATCAACAAGAGGCCACAAGCTCCAGTACCTCCCAGCTACCCCAATCAGAATTAGCTCAACTTCCAACTACCTCTACTTCCACTACTGTCCCAGAATTAAGATCGCTGCGCTCAAGTGCTAGAGTCAAGGCTGCAAAACAGAAGGAGAAGGAACGCGAACAAGCAAGAGACAAGGACAGCGACGCAGTGGAGCAATCAACTCCACCCTCGGAAAACACCTGTGCACCCAGCAAATCAACGACAACTTCAAAGAACAAGCGATCCCGTGAAACTACTTCAGGAAAGGGAAAAGCAAAGGACTCTACGGACGATTCTATCCGAGCTTCTAAAAGGTGTGTCATCCTGTGAATCTTCCGACGCTATTGCGTCTGACGCTCGTCATCTGCCGCCGTTTCAGGGCAAGGAGAGCCACTTTCCCATCAACCTCGACCTCATCTCTCACCATCAACGAACCAACTAAGGACCGGAAGGGCAAGAAGCGTGCTGCGCCTGAAGCTGATTCTGAAGAAGAGCGAGACACTGCAGCTGCATTGACATCTACCAAACGTACCAGAACCACTGGTTATTCCTTGCGATCCCGAGCCGGTCCCTCAACCTCGATCTCTGCACCAATGCCGAAAAAGACCAGGTGGGCATGCATGATCTTCTCACGTACAGGTCTATGTTAAGATTATCCTTCTAGGTCTTCTCCGACCAAAAGCAGAGTGGCCGCTAAGGCAAAGACTGCCGCCACTGCTAGTACATCTAGAGTTCATGATGAAGACGTCGATATGGCTGACGCCGAAATGATCAAGTGTGAAGAACCCTCCCCAGAAGATCGGGGGGATAGTTATGCCGATGAGGACGACGACGCAGATGATCGTGATAATAAACCTCCACCTATCGATGGTGATATTGACGATGGTGGAGATGATGAGATGCGGTCTCCAACAGGGGCTCCTCGATCATTCGGTGGTATGGATGAGACGGCCGCGATGGCGATTTTTGGTGACTATCGACACCTTGGGTCATACATGGTGTCCCTTTCTGGGCGACTCAAAACTATGCTGAATAATATCAAGTCTACCGCCAGTCCGACCACCCGTCTCGTAACCTTACAGGAGCTGAGCGAGTTGCTCTCTATTTCTACCGAAGACACTTTGGCGGGATCGTTCCAGGTCGAAGAGTTCGTACGTGAGCTTGTCAAGATTTTGGGAGGACGGGGCGTGAACGAAGACGAAGACGACGATGGAGGCGACGACGAAGACCAAGATCCGGATGCTGCTCTTGCCGCAGCCTTGGCAATGAGTGCCGGGGGAAATTATCAGGGGGACGACAACCTCGAGGCTCAAATGCTTGCTTGTAGATGTCTCGCCAACCTCATGGAGGCTCTTCCGGGGGTGGCTCATACTGTAGTCTATCACGGGGCTATCCCCGTTCTCTGCAGCAAATTGATAGAGATATCTTATATTGACCTTGCCGAACAAACCCTCAGCGTACGTTGGACTTCATTAGGTGTTTTATTCTTCCTGACAATATCACTACAGACGCTGGAAAAAATCTCGGAGGAGTTCCCGAGTTCCATCGTCCGTGAAAATGGACTAGCAGCTTTGCTAAACTACCTCGATTTTTTCTCCATCGCCGTTCAAAGAACCGCGCTTCAAGCTGCTGCAAACTGCTGCAGGAATATTTCCTCCGACCATTATCCTATGGTCCTTGGTGTCTGGCCGATAATTCGCAACTGCTTGGGTTACTCTGATCAAAGACTGGTCGAGTTCGCTTGTCTCTGTGTTATCCGGACTATCGATTCCTATCATCGTGCATCCACGGAGAACCTCGAGAACCTTCTGGACCGAACCGCGATTCGTGCCATAAATCTCCTTCTCATGCCTTCGGGAGGATCGCCATTGGTTGCGGCGAATACATATACTTTACTTCTGAGGGCCTTGGCTACTGCAGCTCGCGCCAGTCCCCGGATAACCGTCACTTTACTACAAGCGGATATTGTCGACACGCTTTACCAGATTCTTACCGGTGTGCTACCTTCTATGTCCGCCGAAGCAGTTGGGGGCGGTCAGGGTCTAGGGGGTGATGTGACACATATGACGGTAATGGAGAACTTGGCACATCGTTCCAAAGACCAAGTAGAAGAGGCGCTCAGTTTAATATCTGAACTTATGCCTCCCCTCCCAAAAGGTAGATAATGTTCGTTCTTCTGCGAGAAGATTAACTCACGTTCTTCCAGATGGGGTTTTCGACCACAAGGGTTACACGGACAAAGCATTGGCACGTATGGTGAAAGCCAAGGCTAGAGCTGATCGCACCGCTGCCCGTCAGGCTGCTGTCTCCGCTCTCCATCTCTCCGCCGACTCAGCTCTGCCGGATACATTGCACGGCCTTGCCGGGCATCACGACTCTACTCAAGAATCAGATGCCCAGGCTCAAGACACCGATGAAGCGATGCCCCCCGTTCCCGGTGTTGAGGCTGTCCCGGACAGGACAGAGTTGCTACGTTCTAAGCCAGAGGTGGTTGGACGTTTCATGCGCTTGATGGTTCCTATTCTAATCGATGTGTACGCCGCGAGTGTGATCACACCAATCCGCGTCAAGACGCTCACGGGTCTATTGAAAGCTGTGGGCTTTTTGGAAGGAATTGAGCTCAAAACTGCTCTTCATGTTAGTGTATATAAATCAGCTTGCGAGGTCTCCTCTGATCACTTCCTCAGCTCGTACCGGTTGCCAGCTTCGCGTCTTCCATCCTGTCATCGAAAGATCACCCGTCGCTCATCATCGGAGTTCTACAGCTTGTCGATCTCCTACTGCAAAAGCTTCCCTCCGAGTACAGACCAGCCTTACGAAGGGAAGGTGTTTTTCATGAAATTGAGGTTTTTGCCTCAAGAGCATTGTCTACGACGAAGCCGAAAGATAAGGATGCACCTGACCTATCCGTTACATCAGATGTAGCCATCTATACATCGTCTACAATCCCGGGACACAAGAAACACCACATGTTCTCTCTGGAACCAGAGGATGCAATCACTCTGCGTGCTCGTGTCATGCGATTCAGGTACTCGCTTGGTCAAGACGATGGTGGTAATGGTGACGACTCATTCGACGATCTACGCCGTTTGGTCAAAAAGCTTTCTGCATCAGATGCATCCGAACAGGGTCTAGCTTCTACTCTAAGAGAAATAGCGGACCACTTTACTTCAGAGAGCTCCGTCTCAAGTTTCGAACTGCTCCGAAGTGGTGCAGTCGATGGGCTCCTCCGCTTTTCCACAGAGAAAGGTTCAAGTCAGTCCATTTCGTGATTGCCAGTATCCAGGCCATGCGTACTGATGCCGTCTAGTATCGGCCAAGCGCCGCCAAGTTCTCTTTGAAACTTTCACTCATTCTGCTCGAGCAGTGAATTCAAATCAAACTCCACTTGCAATTTTGGTCAAGAAGCTACAGGAAAGCCTAACGAGGATGGAGAACTTCGAGGTAATCACTATTGCGCAGGGTAGCGACGGTAATATTATTCGTTGTGTACGTGGTTTCGCCCTGACCTGGTTTTCGCAGACTCGAAACGAAGCTCCCCGTCCCTGCTGGCTCGCCAATTACGTCTTCGTTTAATTGCTGATGACGATTCGGACGTTCCACGAAATCTGCAGAATATGGTTGTGTCAATTCATGCGATTGCGACGTTCCAGGCTCTTAATGACTATCTTCGTCCTCGGGTTGCCGGATTAATGTCTAGCGGGCGATCGTCGAACATGCTTGCGACTGTCCCTGGTTTTGTTCTCGGAGCTGCCTCCCGAATGCCCCCTGAGCACGAACCAGTTCAACCCGCTATAACACCTGCAGTCCAGCCTTCGTCAGATGCTCCCACACCACCGAATGACCTTCACCGAAGGCGTAGCCAACGACTCAGCGCAAAGAATGCAAATTCAGGCGTTCCGGTTTCTGATCACTCTTCCTCCGCTACAACCAGTTCGGCCTCAGCTTCAGACAATATATCTAGGCGAGAGGAACCTCTGGCTCAAGAGAGCGAGCTCGCTACTGAACTCACGGACGATGAAGTTGACGCGGAGGTTAGCTTCGATCATTTCAGTAGCGAATTACCTGACCAACATATATAGGTTTTCGAAGGAGATGAGGATGTTGACCTAGCAGCTGACAAGACGGTGACATTGTCCGTCACTGAAGGTTTGTTACAAAGCGATTCATCACGATTGTGCTTACGTGATATCCTATAGATGATGGCAGAATTGAAGCACAAACGCCAGACGGCACACGCATAGCAACACCAAATTCTTCGAGGGGCGCTCCGCCTATATCGACTCGGCAGGGGTATATTCCGAAATCTTCCTACGCCGCAGCTCTTAAAGCGAAGCCCACTGATTGGCATCTTGAATTTTGGATGGACGATCATTTACTTCCATTGGACTTGACCATCTACGGTGCAATTCATCAGCACGAGATGAGGAAGAAGGTAGCTGCGTTACCATCGAGTGCTATGTGGCAGGGGGTGTACACGGTCAAATTCAAGAAAGTTAGTGGACCGCCGCCCAGTCAAGAACGTAAGAATCTTTTCCTCGACCATTAAGCTCTACTGATCAACACGTTGCCACTCAGCGCGGGTTGAAACGATTGCACGGATCCGATCGCCTAGTCCTACCCTCTCTTCACTCCCTGATGATGCTCCTCATGCAAAGATTTTACGTCTCCTTCGGGTCCTCCACAAGCTTAATGCGGTAGAGGCTGAGCGACCATCACGGCCTCTTGAACAGCATGCCCTGCCCGAGTCTGCTTTCATAAACAACAAATTGACAGCCAAACTCACTCGACAATTAGAGGAGCCGATGATTGTCGCAAGGTTCGTTATCCCTCGATACCATTGATAACTTCTTAATGTTACTTCCAGCTCCTGTTTACCTGACTGGGCCATTGACCTACCCCAAAATTTCCCTTTCCTCTTCCCGTTTGCCACCCGTTACAACTATCTGCAGTCCACGTCATTCGGCTATGCACGCCTGATTCTCAAGTGGCAAAGTCAACAGGGTCGAGGTCAAGATACCTCACGCCGAGACGATGGGATTGGGTTCCTTGGCCGACTTCAGCGTCAGAAAGTTCGTATATCGCGCAAGCACATTCTTGAGTCTGCAGTGAAGGTGTTCGAACTTTATGGGTCATCTTCCTCGATCTTGGAGGTGGAATACTTCGAAGAAGTTGGTACCGGTCTTGGCCCAACCCTGGAGTTTTATTCTCTCGTTTCCAAAGAATTCGCACGCAAAGATCTAAAGATTTGGCGTGATGCGGAGGCGGGTTCGCCTGGAATCTATGTACATCACCCCGCTGGGCTTTACCCGGCACCCATTAGCCCCGACGATATCGCAAACGATGGCGGACAGTATGTAACCGACCTAAATCGTTCGCACCACTAACTTACTCTGAAAAGGAAACGGACCCATATCCTCCGTGTGATTGGGCAATATGTAGCCAAAGCGATGTTGGACTCTAGAATCATCGATCTTTCTCTCAACAATATCTTCATTAAGCTTGTTCTTGGAGAAGAAGTTCCTCTGACCATTGATTCACTCAGGGTAATTTCCCCTCTGTTCTCTGCGAACTTTGCTCATAGTTTCTTAGTTGGTTGACAATGACCTTGCGAACTCTCTTGCCAAATTACAAAGCTATGTATCTGTCAAGGGGCAGTCGGAGAAGGTCAGTCTTTCAGTAGCCATATGTTACCCAATTCCATCCTCATACTTGATGAGCAGATTTTCCGCAAAGTGGCATTAATGGACATCGTCAATGTTGAAGATCTCGCTCTTGATTTCACATTGCCAGGCTATGACATTGAGCTAAGGGTACGTGACCTATAAATCGTCTGAGTCATGATTTTCTGATACATCTCGGACAATCAGCCCGGTGGTCGTGACATTCCTGTGACTTCTGATAATGCGGAACAATACATTCATGAAGTTTTGGATGCGATTATTGGAACAGGGGCTCGACCGCAGGCTAAAGCTTTCAGAGAAGGTTTCTCGAAGGTGTTCCCAATATCTGATCTGCAAGCATTCACAGCGGATGAGCTCGTGATGCTCTTTGGTAACTCTGATGAAGATTGGGGTATCGAAAGTACGTTCTGTGATGACTATTGACCGACAGGCCTGACATGATATCACAGCTCTCAATGAAGCTATCAAGGCTGACCACGGGTTCAATGGGGAAAGCCGTTCGATTCGCGAGTTGATTGAGCTGATGACTGAATTCGACGTCACTACGAGACGTGACTTCTTGCAATTCATCACCGGAAGTCCCAAGCTACCTATCGGAGGTTAGTGATTCAGCCGTGTGGCCGCCAGCAAAGCTCACACAGTTGTTGAATTGCATCAGGTTTCCGGGGCCTCAACCCGCCGCTCACCGTCGTTCGGAAGCCACACGAAACCCCGCTTACCGCTGACGACTATCTGCCAAGTGTAATGACCTGTGTCAACTATCTGAAACTTCCGGAGTACAGTTCGAAGAAAGTCATGAGAGAAAAGTTGTGTACGGCGATGAAGGAAGGAGTTGGTAGTTTCCACCTGTCTTAAGTAATATTGTGTTTCACTCCACTAACTTGTTTGCACATCCTTTCTCTTTCTCTCTGGCAATAAGTAATTAATGTTGAGTATTCTGTGGTGATGAGAGAGGTCGAACTTCGAGAAAGCCTGATGAGTCATGTCAGCTTACCCACACTAATGGCTGCGGAACAGGGCCCTCGCTTTGGCGCCTTGAAACATTCCGATTGGATTCTGTTCGAAGCATGTACGTGCGTCCGGACAGACCCCTTGTCGTAAAGTGTACGTTTGATCGGTGGAACAAGCACATCAGCTTTGCATCGGCCAAAAACTGTTCCTACGACCTCTTGAAGAACAAGGTGTGTTTCAATATCAACTTATCAATGACCGTAAGCGAAGGAAGTCGGTCGTACGTATTAACTCTTTGTAGATCGAACAGTGTTTCTCCCTCTATGCTACTTCCTACGTGGTATCCTACAAGGACGACGACGGCGAAGTCACCGACATCTCAACGGAATCGGATCTCACAGAGGCCATTCAGTATTTCCAAGCTGGCTCGGACGACCCCCCTCTCTCTTCTGCAGCATCCATTCTCTCGGGGAGAAGTTTTGGCGGAAAACGGCGAATCACTCTGCGAGTCCATATAACAGTGGACTATGATGGTCCCAGTTTGAGCGATACGTCGAGCTTGGCAAGTTTGGAGGAGTACAGAGGGAAGAACAAGAGCAGTGGAGACCTCAGCTGGACAGACGTAGAGCCGACCGGCGAACTGGAAGACGATCGTTCCCATACCACCTCGCCTTTCGAGCACGTTCTCTCCTTGTCTGCAGAAGACAGAGGAGCAGCATGGCTCCGTGATCAGAACGCACGCACCATCAAGGCCATGTTGGGCGCTACACCTGAACCGTCGGAATCTGAGTCCGTCCCGTGCTCGGAGGATCAGCCTTCGCAGGAGAACATAGATGGAGACCTAGCTCTGCAGCGGGATCCACGAGGGAAATATTACTACTCCTATACGGGCGCTGGCTCCTCCACGCATGACTCAGGGTACGAAGATGGTTGCAGCATCAAGGACGAGAACGAACCTTGGACGAGCTCGTCCTCAGACCACATACGGCCAAACAGCATGCAGCTCAGCTGGCTTGCTTCGCAGCAGAAAGTTCACAATCAAGATCCTGGTACAGACTCGACCGCATCCTCTTCTTCCTTGGACACGAACCCCTACGCAACTCCCCTCGATGTTTCTTCCGAAGTCGTGCCATATATCCTGCCTATCGTTCCCCCTCCTGGAACGCTAACGTCGTGTTCCGAGTGCGGGGTATTGCTAGATGCCATTCGCTATGTATGCGCGATATGCGGAGAAAAGGAACCATTAGGCAACTCGTCGGAGCCGAGCGGATCGAATCTCAGTTGTGGCAAGCAGAAGGAAAAGTGTGTTGATGTAGCGCATTCTTATTCACCCCCAGCACATCGGAAACCGCGACTTTTTTCCTGCAGATCCTCCTCGACACTGGACTCGACGGAACAGGGCAGCTCTTCATGTAGGCGTAATGGCCACCTGAATAACAAGCCTCTACCGTGTCTCCCGTCTTCAAGTCCAACGTTGCGAGGTGGTACTTTGTCTGAGTCGGATAACCTGGGCTACGAACTTTGTTCTGGATGCATAGAAGCTGCTGGTATTTTCCACGCGCTTTGTGCTAGCACTGAGCGAGTGAGCAGCACCTATTCAAGTCCAACCTCACCCGAAGATGCAATGTCTTTGTGGATACGTTCCGCGCCACGGCAAAAGGGACAACTTCGCCACGCGTTCCTCGAGAAGGTGTGGGGTCCCCAGGGATGGGACGATGTCGGTGCGTAATTGACCTCCAATCCGTGATCTTTGTCGTCTTACCGATGATCGACTCCAGAACAAGAAGATATGTTAACGTGCATGTGCTCCACTTGCAATACTACAATAACCGGGAAGCGCTACAAGTGTGCATCTTGCAAGAAATTCAACCTTTGTCTTGCTTGTTATAGGTAAGTTGTTCAGAGTTTTACTGCCAGCTCATTGATTGTCTGTGTTCTTAGTCAAGTTCATGATATACATCCTGCACACGCTTTCCTGCTGGTAACGGAGAAGCCTTCAAGATCAAAGAGTGAACTCGAACCCAGAGTGATGATGCAAGACACGAACGAAGAACAACGTGAGAACCTGAGTCTTGTTCAACATCTTTTTGCTTCTACCTGACATGTATGTGACTGTGCAGCCATGAAGCACCCGGGTGTCAAGTGCATGCAGTATGTGCCCGTTTTTAGCACTCTTGGTTCTGTCGATTTACTTCACCACTACAGTTGCCTTCAGGACATATTAGGCGCCCGGTTTCATTGTGCAATATGTGACTCTGTCGACATATGCTCTAATTGCGAATCAGCCGGGCTTCCAGGGAACTTAGATTCATCCGATGGAGGGCACTTGTCTTCGCATATTATGATCAAGGTCCGCGGGCATATAATTTCTCGAGAACGATAATGTACATGACATTTGTCAGATCCCGTACCCGCTTGAAAACCAAGAGGTTCAGACTGCTTCTCGTCGTGCCATCCATCTCTGGACCGGCCGGGACGCTGCACACGTCCTCACCGCGTCTCACTCCAAGCCATCTTCGGTCTATTCATCCTACGCAAAGACTGTAGTTGGCTCTCGTATGCAACTCCCTGCACCAGATGATCCTCCTGAAGACCACCGGATTATATGTAATGGATGTCATGAGGTTCGTGCACGAGCCTTGAAGGCAAAAATGGTTTTTTACTCCAATGATTCCCTTACAGACAATCTTTGGCACGAGGTATCAATGCGCGACGTGCCCATCGTCTCCTAACGCATTCAGTTTGGTCCGTCCGTTTCGCAGTATATCACTGATTATACCTAACTACTCAAAACTTAGTGTGCTTCTTGCGAGGAGCGATCGTATCTGTACCACGACCCCATGCACGTGTTCTTCAAGCTTCCCCGACCGGTTCAACGTCCGCTTCAGTCCAACTCTGGGTTTTTGCCCAAGCTGTACGTCCCTTTTTTCTCCTCTGCCGACCGTAAATTCGGAATGCCTTGTTAGATACAAAGTCCCTGCCGGGCCCGTGGGTGGTCTTACGCCTTGCAAGGACCCCAAAGGTTTGTCAAAGACGGACTCTGCGCAAAACGTTTCTAATCCCATCGCTTGCACACAGAATACCTGTCTTTCCTCGTTCACTCCACGGCATTGTGCGACCGCTGTCTAGATCGCATCAGCGGTGCCTGGTTCCGATGTGCATATTGTGCAAAGGATCTATGTGGAGTTTGTGAGGCGCTTGACACGCACGACCAGACACACTTGTTTGTAGTTTTCAAAGCTCCGGTAAATCCTACGCGCACTTTTCACTCAAGCCGATGCTGACGGCGGCCGCGTTCTCACTAGGTTGATATACCCCAATTCCGGTAGATTTCTCGCTGTCTACTGAGAGAGAGTACACTGACGTCCATAGCAGACAGTTCACGAACTTGGACAACCCACCACCTATCATTCCTTTCCCTGTGTACCGGTAGGACGGTTCAGCAAGATTAGAGTATATACATTCTGGATTCTCCCATATGTCGCCATCCATATTTTTTTAACCGTCCGCATTAGCACCAAATTAATGATGTCGATTTCGCGTTGGAGTGGACCTGCGAGGTAGATCAGCAGTGCTGTGGACTCAGCTCTTTTTAAATCCTGGTGATTGAGTGTGAGATCAGCGCACGGAGCGTGGCGTGTCAAATGAACGCACCAAGTCTTCTCCTCTCGTAGAACAGATCCGTCCTACTGGCACCGAGATTCACGATTTTCGGACAGCCGTCACGATCCTTCTCGAGTCTAGTGCACTCTGCGCAATAGTACGCGTCGGAAATACCTGCATGGGCCGGTCAGTTGGACGCAGCATCGAGGGAAAGAAAGCAAATGGCTATACCTGGAGAGCCGCATATGATGCATCTACCACCATAGGTTCCAAAGTTGCATTCGTCGCATATACGAACGAGGGTCTCGGGGCGAACATAGGAGTCGCAGACCGGACTGCGACGGTGTTAGCGGAACGACGAAAGCAAGATCCGGTGAACGTGCCTACCATTTACCGTCACACTTTTCGCACAAACGTCCGATCGCTGAGTACATTGAGCATGAGCGAAAACGTTCGACGTGAGGATGCTCACCGATTCCAGGCTGACGCCTGCACATGATCAGATCTGCATTTATGTGGTATATCAGACAAGCAAAGGGCCGTAACTGACGTGGCACTCACCCGGATGATGCTTCGAC
>JBBPMT010000283.1:0-19299 GCA_038090455.1 Garcileccinum viscosum
GTTTTGAAATGGATGTATCTTGACAGTGTGTGAACATAATCACATGACCCAGGAGGCAATGTTGTAGCCAAGGGTTTGCTCTTTATTTGTTCTCACCAAAGTGAAGTGAAATTCCCACAGGTGATTGCGGGGCACTTCACGCCCTGGTTTGTGGTTAGGCATTGCAACAGTTTTGCACCTCACTGTACCATGAGGAGTAGCAGATCTATAGATAAATAAAGGAAGATCCAGAGAAGATCCAAGATCTATCAAGATACAATGGAGATCTAGATTGGGAGATCAACATTGGTAATAAAGATATGAAGAGCCAGGCATCTATAAAAGTGTCAATAGATACAAACAGAGAATAAATGATAGATCACATGATGACTAGTATCTATGGTCACATGACCCAATAAGATATGCAGGAGGTGCTCGATGGGCAGCTATAGAGGAAAGGGGGAAAAGTCAAAAAGGGAACTCTAGATTAGGGGCAAGTTAGGTCACAACCAAAGTCCATAACACCTATCCAGTCCAAGTTCTATAATCTCCTCATCTGTTGACACAGATCACCTTCAAGATATAGATTCAGTGTTACGACCTCCCTCCGTAACCTAACTTTTTCTATTTTATTCTCTTCTTTTTCTTGATCACGTGACTTGATATTCGTCACATGATCAGCCATGTGACATCACGTGACCTTATCTCTTATCTATGACATCACAGTATAGCCACAACACGTGTACACCTCGTGCATGGGAACTCTTCCACAGTCGTGTGAACACTCTAACTATATATAGTAACCCTAGATAGCTTATCATAGATATAGGCCGGCCCTCATGTGATCCGTGCGCATTCCTGTATAGTATATAGTCTGCAATGAAACGACCAGCAGACCTCAGTCTGTTCTGGTTAGATTCCCTAGCCTTACACACTCCCATCCCTAAGTTTGTGATTATCGAGGTGACCTAGTCGTATAGGCTACAGTTGCTTTCATAAGAACAGACTCTCCCCACTACTTCACCTCACCAGCACCGTTACGTGCCACCTCATTTTACCTCTCAAATCGATCATATAGTCGGATCCCAGACTTAAGGGAGATCTCGCGATAGCCAGCGACTAAGGCTCTTCCTGAAATAGCAGGTGGTTGTACCGTTACCACAGGTAGAAAGACACTACCTCTCCACGTCTTGTTATATGCTGGTCCAGCATCGCTTCGGTTCGCTTTGATGGGGTAGATCACATTCGAGTGAACCCTTCTGTCCGCCGAAAAATCGGATAATTCCCTTGGCACAAAGTGGGTCAGTGCAGCGGAGACAACCGTGCAAACACCGCATCGCAGACTCTACAGTTTTAAGATCTGCAGCCTAATCAAGCTAAATCGAGAGCCGTAGCCAGGCAATCCCCGGTTCCTCCCCTGCCCCCGACCCTCGCGGAGTTAGTGTGCGACCGCAACGCATACGAGTTTTTCTTCCAGAATTTATATGGACTTTAGCGACCTCTACGGTGACGATTGGCATGCCCTCCGCAACAAAAATTACATCGCAATCTCCTCCGACATATCCGAACGCCTCCCCATCAATGAAAAATTCGATCCAAATGACGTCATCGTTTGCGACGTATCCTACGCAATAGAATTTGCCCCCGACTTCCCTCTCTGGCTCCAACACAAATTTCTAGAACACTGCCTCGACAAAGCCCCCGTCCTTGCAGATGACATGACCGACTTCTACCAATCTCAGATAGAATTCAACTACCATGAGCAGCCTGTACGATCCTCCCTCGGACGAGGAGATGACAACCCCCACCATGAGCCAGCGTCGCCTCGGCTCCTCAACAAACAGCGGTGCCCGACTCGCCGATCAACTCGCCTCACTGAGCGAGCTATTGCAACAAACCATGGATCGGTTGACCGCAACCGAACAACGAAACCGCGACCTCGAGGCCCGCTTGGACCAAGAATGAGAGGAACGAGAAGAGGAACCCGCTCATAGCTTTGAGGAACCAAAATCAAAGCGCACCAAGGTAGTCAAAGACCCCAGCTTATTTGACGGCTCATATAATAAGTTCGACGAATGGTGGATGAAAATGCTCGTCTTCAGGGAAACCAACGTGTCCATCTTTGGAGAACAAAGAGTAGGCGGGCAAAAAGACTGGAATCTTGCAGTCTTCTCTAGGATAGGCGTCGAATCCGGAGAAAAGGACAAGAACGGTGCTGGAGCATGGGCTTGCACCGAAATCAAGAAGCGGCGTGACAACAATGTGCCATGGCTATCATTGGGCCAGATAGAAAAGCTCCTCAATGACCGATTCCGCATCGGCAATGAAAAGGAAATCGCCACCAGGCGACTCATTGCCCGAAAGCAGGGACGAAACGAAAGAACACAAGTCTTTCTCACCCAGTGGTTAGCTCTCTTTGACCAAGCCCAGGTCGAAGAAAGCACAGGCGTCATGCTTCTCGAACAGTCAGTCTGGCAAGACATCGTCCGTCATATGTTCATGCAAGGAGAAAGGCCCGCTGGCCTCCACGCATTCATCAGTGTGGTACAAAAATACGCCAACGCCATAGAATCTTTCGAATCTAGGTTCCAAGCAAACCAAACAAGGCGCGACCCCAACGCAATGGAAATTGACCGCACAACATCCGACAACTGGGAAGAAATAGGCCGCTCAACCCGGGGCTGCTACAATTGTAGCAAAGAAGGCCACCTTGCTTGCGATTGCAAGGCTAAGAGCACCACGTGTGCCGAATGTGGATTCCGCCAAGGCGGGCACCAAAAGGAATGCTCGCAATTCAAATCCAAACGAATACGTGCCACAGAAGGAACTGCACAAACAAACCAACATGCCATACCCTCCCCTCCCCCGCTCGCAACACTTTCCAACCCGAGGCCAACGGGTCAACTGAACTGGCAAGCCGCGATACGTGGTATGGATTTCGAAGCCGCCCGGGCTTATTTCAAAGACCTTGAGGCACATCAGGGAAAAGAGTAGAGTTGTCTATATCAGGTAATAGCACGACCAATACGGACCCTAGTTACGTTTTTTCTTCTTCAAAAAACTTTTTCTTCCTAGTACCAGATTGATCGAGGGTGCGACGCCAAGATAGTGCTCACCTGTTTCATTTACATACTTCGAATAGTTTTTCTCCTTTGAGTAGTGATACAAACATGGCTTTAGCAGGCGAAATTGCACCCCCCGCTAGCCAGAAGACCCAATCCGACCTAGATAGTAGTTCCGATAGTACTTCTTCCTTTTCTTTATCTCCATCGTCTCGATGTGGTAGCCTACCAGACGACTTAACCGAAGCGGCGATCTCCAAAACGGAGCGCGGTCACCGGAATGTGACGCTTAATTCCGCTTATACAAAAAATAAAAATAGCTTGTCTTCGAACCTGACGGAGCGACGCGTGAGAACCCTGAAACCACTCTGTGAGCTATTTGTAAAAATCGACATAATCACTAAAACCACAAAAACAGAATGCCAAGCCCTGCTAGACAGTGGCGCCACTGGCATATTTATCGACCAAAAATGGGCAAAGGAAAACAGAATTCCAATGCAACCACTAGACATGGTTATACCAGTCTACAACGTCGATGGAACAACCAACTCGGCAGGCAGCATAGCATACACCACCTCACTCATCATAGATTACCAAGGACACCGCGAAAAAGTCACAGCGAATGTCACCAACCTGGGAAAGAACCAACTTATCTTAGGATATACATGGCTCAGAAACCACAACCCCACAATCGATTGGATCGCAGGAACGGTCACCATGGATAAGTGCCCGCCCAGCTGTGCAGCACTTAAGCATCTCGCTTGGTCCAAAACCAAGATACATGAAATAGAATACGCTTACAACCACCATAAAGTAAGCATGATAGAAGTCCCTGACGCCTCAAAAGCCGCGAAACTTGTACCCGCAGAATACCACGATTATCTGGACGTCTTTTCCAAAAAGGCAAGCGAGAGAATGCCTGAAAGGAAACCGTGGGACCATGCCATAGATCTGAAAGATGATTTCGTACCAAAGAAGGGATGTCTTATCAAATTAAGCCTGCAAGAGCAAGATGAAGTAAAAGCCTTTGTCGATGACCAGCTCTCGAAAGGCTACATTCGCCCCTCTAAATCGCCTCAGACGTCACCCGTCTTCTTCATTCCAAAGAAGGATGGAAAGAAACGCATGGTCATGGACTATAGATACCTCAACAAAGGCACGGTGAAAAACAACTACCCATTGCTGCTTATATCGCAAATCATAGATAAGCTCAAAGGAGCTAAACTGTTCACCAAGATGGATCTCCGATGGGGATACAACAATGTCCATATCAAAGAAGGAGACGAATGGAAGGGAGCTTTCGTTTGTCATCTAGGATCCTTCGAACCTCTCGTCATGTACTTCGGAATGTGTAACAGCCCCGCCACGTTCCAACAAATGATGAATGAGATATTCTCGGATATGGACGACGTTATTATTATTTACCTCGACGACCTCTTAATATTCTCGAAAGATGGCGATAGAAAGAAACATATCAAATTAGTACGTAGAGTTTTAGAAAAACTCCAGAACAACGATTTGTTTATCAAACCTGAGAAATGTTTCTTCGGCGTAACCAAGGTTGACATGCTGGGCATAGATGTATCCGAACATGGAGTTGCTATGAACCACGAAAAAGTAAAAGGAGTGCAAGATTGGCCCGTACCTACTACATTGAAAGGTGTGCGAAGCTTTCTCGGCTTAGCCAACTTCTATTGCCATTTCATAGCCAATTATAGTCTAATTGCTCAACCTTTACACGACCTGACTAAGAAAGATCAACCCTGGATCTGGGGCAAAGATCAACAAACAGCGTTTGAGACGCTTAAGCATGCATTCATCTCGGCACTAGTGTTAGCCTACCTGGATGATACAACTCCATATAGAGTCGAATGCGACGCCTCTGACTTTGCCGTTGGCGCAGTTTTATCGACTAAGATAGCTGACAAATGGCATCCTGTGTTGTTTATGTCCCATAGTATGACCCCTGAACAGCGCAACTACACCATAGCGGATAAAGAGATGCTTGCCATTATCCTCGCTCTAGAACAATGGAGACACCATCTCGAAGGTGCTAGACACCAATTCGAAGTATGGACGGATCATAAAAACCTCCAATGGTTCATGAAAGCGCAAGATCTCAATAGGCGCCAAGCTCGATGGGCGATATATCTATCGCGGTTCAATTACGTACTGGTCAACAAACCCGGTACCTCCATGGGAAAAGCAGACGCACTCTCTAGAAGAGAGGATCACATGATTGGGATAGAAAACGACAACAAAAATCAGATCGTTATCCCCGATCATCGTGTGCAGGTGACGCTCGATATAGCCCTCTTTGACAGGATCAAAGAAGAACAATCCAAATATAGTCAACCCGATGGATCTACCAACCAAAACGGGATATGGTATTACAATAGCAAAATATGGGTTCCTGCAGAATTACGACAATTCATCATCACGTCATTCCACGACCATCCCCTATTCGGACACAAAGGCGCCGAAAAGACATGGGAATTCATATCGCGATATTATAGCTGGCCCGGAGCCAAAAACGACATAGTTACATACTGCAAATCCTGTGACCGATGCACGCGCATGAAGCCAACTAACAAAGCGCCCGCCGGCAAGCTCCAACCGCTAGAAGTCACGGAAGGACCTTGGAAGTCGGTATTCGCCGATTTCATCACAGGATTACCTGATAGTCATGGATTCAATAGCATCCTCGTGGTAGTGGACCGCTTCTCCAAAGAAGTCGTATTCATCCCCACGAAGAAAACAGTAACGGCAAAAGAAACAGCCAAACTATATAGGGACTACGTATGGTGCCATCACGGCCTACCAGATAGCTTGGTCAGCGACCGAGGACCCCAGTTCACATCCCAAATGATGACGGACTTATTAAAATTATTATCTATCAAAAAGAAAATGTCGACAGCGTATTACCCACAAATGGACGGACAAACCGAGCGTGTGAATAGAGAACTGAACCAGTATCTCCGCTTATATGTCACAGAAAAACAAGATCAATGGGCCGAATGGTTATCCCTCGCCCAGTTTAATATTAACAACACCAAATCCTCGGCAACTGGCTTTGCACCATTCCAGCTCACTAAGAGCTTTACCCCTCACATCGGCTTTGAAGCCGCTATAGTCAAGGCACCGGCTGCCAAAGAATTCGCCGACCAGATGAAAACCAATCTGCACCTCGCTAAAGAGAATCTGGAACGCACACACCATAGGATGAGTCAGCAAGCTGACAAACATCGATCCCCCACACCGGATTACAAACCGGGCGATCTCGTTCTGCTATCAACCGAACATCTCGAACTCACAGAGCGACCATCTCGGAAATTGACAGAATGATGGATAGGACCCTACCAGGTCATTGACATGTATACCAATACCGTCAAACTCTTGTTCCCTAAATCAAACCGTGCCCACGATATCGTCAACATGTCACGAGTTAAGCCATATATAGAACCACAAGAAGGACAACCTATCCAACGTCCCGGACCTGTTTCCGTAGATGACGAAGGAAACGAAGAATTCGAAGTGGAAAAAATAGTAGACTCTCGCCCCATAGGCCATGGATTCCAGTACCTCGTACACTGGAAAGGATACGACGAATCAGATAGAACTTGGGAATCGGCAACCAATCTCAAGAAATCAGCTAGCGGAGCCATCGCGGACTTCCACAAATTAAACCCAGCAGCACTGTGAAAATTGAAAATGGCACGTGAACTATTCAATTCACTATTTACCACGAAAATAGAAAACTTCACTTCAGGTTCAACCACCGAAGCATAGGTGATCTGGAATCTCGCTCATAGAAGGGGGGTAATGTTACGACCTCCCTCCGTAACCTAACTTTTTCTATTTTATTCTCTTCTTTTTCTTGATCATGTGACTTGATATTCGTCACATGATCAGCCATGTGACACCATGTGACCTTATCTCTTATCTATGACATCACAGTATAGCCACAACACGTGTACACCTCATGCATGGGAACTCTCCCACAGTCGTGTGAACACTCTAACCATATACAGTAACCCTAGATAGCTTATCATAGATATAGGCCGGCCCTCATGTGGTCCATGCGCATTCCTATATAGTATATAGTCTGCAATGAAACGACCAGCAGACCTCAGTCTGTTCTGGTTAGATTCCCTAGCCTTACATGCTCCCATCCCTAAGTTTGTGATTATCGAGGTGACCTAGTCGTATAGGCTACGGTTGCTTTCATTCAGTTATCACAAATTACATCCATCATCTTGGTCTCATCACTTCTTAAATACCTACCTATATCTTTTTCTTCCCTCAAATGACATATTGAGTCATACATGCAGATTAGTGATCATGCAGCTTTGGTGTGTGGCTAGGACTGCAGGACAAGCCCTAGGTTGTAAGCTGCACTTTGTTTTGATCCCTTCATGCCTGTCCATTCTGCCTGTTTCTCATCTTCTGGCAGATTTTCTCTGGTGCAATTCAACTCTCCCAAGTGCTCAGAAGGTTAGGTTCTTCCTTGCCCTTTGTTATGCTGGGTGTCGAATATGAGGATAAAGCAAGACGAGAATCTCACAAAGAGTCTGTCAAGTCTTACTTGTACTAGAAAGGGGTCTCTCTATCTTGAGTGCGCACACCAAGAGCTCGAGGTAGCAAGAATCGACGCTGAATTGCGTAGAACTAGCTAAGGTAAAGCGGAGCTATCGAGTGATCAAAGAAATAGGGTTAGGGTGAAGGGTAGCGCAGCTATACGTGCCTATGGGATCCGCTTGTAGGGTTACAACCTACGGATACCTCCTATCAATAGTTGGCTCGAAGGAAAGATGAAGACTCAGGGGAAGTCGTACACGGTGTCTAGCTCGCTAGAGAGTCCCAAAGGAGACTAGGAGGTAAACCAAGTATAACAAGACTGGGGAGTCTTGTCTCAGGGATTCCATACTATATATACTATGCTACAGAGTGCATGGACCATGACATGAGGGCTGGCACTTACTACAAGGGGTAATAGATAAAGACCGTGAGGTAACAACGTGGTGTGGCAGCACGAGGCCAGGGACCATGAGAACAATGAAAGAGGGCCACATACCATGAGGTGTGGCAAATCTATAGATAGATGAAAGGAAGATCGAGATGCAATCGAGATCTATCAAGATACAAGATGCAGAGATCGATACGAGATGAGATCGTCGGCCGATGAAAGGTGAAGAGGCCGGGCGTCTATAAAAAGGTAAACAATAGTAAATAACTCGGATAACGATAGTGTCATGTGATGACCAGCGTCTAGCTGTCATGTGACCAGGGGAGAAGCGCTGGGGATAAGTGCGCGGCTATGTCTTGAAAGGGGGAAAGCCAGATGCGGAACCCTAGACTAGGGGCAAAGTTAGGTTACGACGATGTTCGCAACACTACGCCCTCTCTATGGTCGAGATTCCAGATCGACTATGACGGAGTTGAGGAAGAGGAGGAGTAACCTAAACTCGAAAGGTCAGCTCCAGAAGGGACTATCGTATAAAGTCTCGATGAAAGCAATAAGAATCTATAGTACAAGTGTCAGTGAAAGACAAGAACTCGCTATCGTAAGAAACAATGTCAGTGATTCGATATAAAAACGGTGATGAAGATCAATGTGAAGGGGAACTATAACCTATGACGCTTGGTGAAAGCAAGACTATCTTGTCAACCCAAGGTAATAACGCGGTTTGAGACAGCTATCACGTAAGATCTGGCGATGAAAGCCCTATAATCTATGCAATCGGGGGAAAGTCAATAGACTATATGATGAAAAAGAACTCATTATAAGGTAAGCAATCGGAATAAAAGATGAAAAAGGATACAATCCCGAAAAGTTTCGAGATTAGCACTTCCGGCTGGCTGTGCCATGCACTACGGCACCATGGTAAGTGTTCGCTATTTGCTCACTAGCAGTTACCATTAGTTGCCTATCGCCATTGCCTCCAGATGCTATATTGTGACTCCTGTTAGTTGTCACCTTGTGTATCCCTATACACCTACGCCCTCTCTAAAGAGCAGCGTCCCAATGCTCTCAAGAATCGAATCAGAAAGGAAGAAAGAGAAAAGAAAGAAGTCCAATCGAAAAAAATTTCCACCTATTTTTGGGTTTTCTATTTTCTTGCGTTTTGTATTCGGTTTTCTATTAGGGGTATCTCTCACGAAGAGGACATGCGCCCTATTTTCCGGGGGAGCTATAAATAAAACCGATGTCCAATAAAATAACTTGCGAAGAGTCATGTGACCATATCCTAGCCGAAGCATAGGGGTTTTCCAAAAATTGATACTATCGCAGATCAATCCATATTGAGTTCAGCGACTCAGCCACTCCATTCTCGGTGACACAATGGTTTCCGCAGGCGCAGCCCAACAAAGGTGAAGCATGCACACCTTTGGCCCTTTTGCTAACCACGCGCACTGGATCTTATGCGGGCAGCGAATCAAGCTTCTCAATAGGAGATCTATGATGCGATGTATGCCATAAAAGGACTCGGTTAGTCATGGACAATAAAATAAAGAATACTTCTCTCTATAAATAGCGGATCGAGGAAGGTGGGATGAACAAGTGGTGGCACTATATTGGTAGTCTGCGGGCAGTAAGCTCTTCTTCTAGCTGGTCGAGCTTTTTGAAACCATCTCGATAGGCTTCGGCTTCTTCGAAGCGACCTGCTTTTATCAGCTTCAAAGCATACTCACCTCCACGCTTGTGCGTGTCTATCATAGAGCGGACAATGCGCTCTTCCAAATGTTCATATGGCCTAGGAGGCCACGGAGTTGAGGGGCGGGGCGTCGAAGCCTGGGAAGAAGGGGGAGAGGCCTGGGCCTCACTATACTCGCTTGATATATCTGAACCATCTTGGGAATCTTCCCATGTGGTGGCGGCCGGTACCACGGCGGGGTCTTGCGCTTCTTGCGCCTTCTTCGATTCTATCTTGCGAAGCTTGATGGCCTCGCGCCTTCTCGCTAGACGGGCCTTGCGGCCGGGGGACTTCTTGGATGTCGAGGTAGTTTTTGTGGTCGTTTCGGACCCTTCAATGAATGAGGTGACCTTTGCCTCGAGGTTGGCTATGCGCTTCTTCAGCGCTTCATTTTCCTTTTTGAGGCTCATTGCTGCCTCAAGGACAAGGTCGGATGGGGGGGCGGATGTAGTGCGCGCCGAGGCGCCGGATGGGGAAACACGTTTGACACCCTCTCTAGGAGCGTCCTTTGTTACAGTCGACATAGTCCCTGAGGGTTGTACTGTTGCATTGTCCCATTCCTTTTCGTTTTCTCACATCGATTCACCTCTTTTCCTTTCGGCCGACGGATCCCTTCTATTTTCTCTTCCTCCGTCTTCGGACTAACTTCCTATCTTCTTATCTTCCTATCACCTTATCGCCTTATCGCCTTATCGCCTTATCTTGTATGCATAGCCTTCCGCAGCTTCTGACTCATTCTTACTGCGGATGACTCACTTTCCTTCCATGCGATTCCATCGCATTCCATCTTGATTCCCCCTTATGTATTTCTCTCGCTCACTGCTACTACATAGCTTGGTCCATGCGCTGCACTCTCCTCTATAAATACCCGTAGCACGATGGTGTTTGTTCCTTAGCTAGTTCTATGCAATTCAGCGTCGATTCTCAGCTGCCTCGAGCTCTTGGTGTGCGCACGCAAGATAGAGAGACCTTCCCTTTGACCAAAGCTAGACTTGACGGACTCTTCGTGAGATTCTCGTCTAGGCTTGTGGTATTGCTTGACGCACTCGACGCCCAGCGTAACAAAAGAACTAGCTCTTTCCTCGCCTCCTGCTTCCGAGCAGACTGCCCACCATTTCGTCCTCCACCTATCGCGGCTTTCGTCCTCCCCCCTCTGACTCCGAAGACTCCCCCGCTCCCTCACATCTCTCGTCTCCCCCACCCGCCGCCGCTATGTCCCGCCCTGAACTAAAAGCTGGTCTCCCTGACGCGTTTTCGGGAGAAACGAAAGATGCTAACCATTGGCTGCAGGCCATGAAGGCCTATTTTACGATGAACGCTGCTGTGTATGCAGACGACACTGTGAAGGTCCTAGTCCTTCTAAATAAGATGACCAAGGGGAATGGAGTTCCCTTTGCGGAGGGTTGGTACGGAAAGATAAACGATACTGCCATCCCTGCCGCTGATAAAACGTTTGCCTGTTTGGAGAAGGACTTTATTGCCACCTTCTACCCTTTCAACATTGCCTCTGAAGCTCGCCAAAAGCTTCATGCGCTCCACCAGGATACCCGCAACAAGGATAGCGGATTCCAACAATATGTTGCCAAATTTTGTCTTCTTGCTCAATGGGCCAACATCACGGATGAGCCCACGCTTCTTGAACACCTCGCCTCGGGAATGGATCCCAAACTCATTGTTATGATCCTCTCCCAACAGACACAGCCTACCACGGCTAAGGACTGGATAGAACAAGCGGCCAAGTATCACGCCCAGCAACATCGCATCGCTGATATCACCTCCAGTCGTGGAAGATATTTCAATAGTTCTCATCCTGCCAAGGACCCTAACACCATGGACGTTGACGCCGTTCGCCTCTCCCCTGTCGAAAGAGCCCGCCATTTCCAGCAGAATCGTTGTTTCATTTGTCACAAGGTTGGCTGCCGAGCCAACAACCATAGTTCTTCTTCTTCGTCGACTTCGCCCTCCTCCTCTCCTCGCTCTACCCCTCGCCCTCCTAAGGCACCTTCCGCCCCTGGGAAATATGTTAACCAGATTGTTGCGGATCGAAACGTCTCTAAAGAAGAGATTCTTAAGGTACTCCGCACCGTCTACGAGGAAGAACCTGTAGAAGAAGCTCCCGAAGTCTCCGTAGCTGCCACCATTGCTGAAACCTCTGATAGCGAAGAGGGTTTTTGAAAAGGAGAGTCGGTCCGACGTCTTCCTCTCCTCATCGTCTTGCACCTGTATTCTGTACTACTCCCCATGCCAAATCAATCCGAATTCCTATTTCCTTGTCTGCAAAAACAGGTGCACAAATCGTCGACTCTTCCGCCCTCATCAATAGCGGAGCCACTGGCAATTTCATTGATCACGCTTTAGTCAAAACCCATTGTTTCCCCACTACCAAGATTCCCAAACCTCTCGCCGTCTCCAATGTTGATGGGACGCCTAACCAAAGCAGAGTTATTCGCCTCAAAACGACCCTCCTTCTGCGGATAGGAGAAAACGAGGAATTTCGCGACTTCTTTGTGATCAACTGCGGAAAAGAAGCAGTTATTTTAGGCCTACCCTGGTTACAGGACGCCAATCCCAACATCAATTGGGGAACTGGTGTCGTATCCATTCCCGATCATCCCTCTTCTTCTCGACAGGATGACCCGGCTGCACTGTCCCAAAGATATTTGATATGCTACCTTTCCGACTCTACCTTCCCTGTCCGAAAGACCACCCTCTCCACCGAACTCGCTATGGAAAAGGAGAAGGAAAAGGTCATCCTCCCTCCTGAACTCGCCTCCTTCGCTGACGTCTTCGCGAAACCTCCTGACGGAACTCTCCCTCCTTCTCGCCCCTTTGACCATGCCATAGAACTCAAGGATTCCTTTATCCCCAAAGTAGCTAAGGTATACCCGCTTAACCCAAAGGAACGCGAAGCGTGCAAAGAGTTCATCGCAGAACATCTTGCGTCCGGAAAGATCTCTCCGTCAAAATCCCCTCAAGCTTCACCCTTCTTCTTCGTACCAAAGAAGGATGGTTCCCTTCGTCCCTGTCAAGACTACCGATACCTCAATGAACATACCGTGAAGAATGCTTATCCACTTCCTTGTATCTCTGACCTCATCGACCAACTCCGCCCCTCCACTATCTTCACCAAACTCGATATCCGATGGGGATATAACAATGTCCTCATTCGTCCCGAAGATCGATGGAAAGCTGCCTTCATCACCCCCAAAGGCCTCTTTGAACCAAACGTTATGTTTTTTGGTTTCTGCAATGCCCCTCCTACCTTCCAAGCCCTCATGCAGCACATCTTTGGTGACTATATCGCTGAAGGATGGCTCATTATTTACATGGACGACTTCCTAATCCATAATAACAATCTATCCCAACATTGGCTCCTTATCCGCAAAGTTCTCCAACGTGCTTGGGAACATAAACTATATTTCAAGTTGGAAAAGTGCGCCTTTGCCGCATCTGAAGTAGAATTCCTAGGTCTCGTTATCAAGGCTGGGTCGTTACAAATGGACCCCACTAAACTCTCCGCCATTGAAACATGGTCCCCTCCTCGATCAGTCAAGGCTGTTCGATCTTTCATCAGCTTCTGCAATTTCTATTGAAAATTCATCCCCAACTTCTCCGCTCTTGCCCACCCTCTCCTAGACCTCACTAAGAAAGACACGCCTTGGGAATGGTCCCCCGCTTGTGAAACCGCCTTCCGTCGCCTCCAATCCACCTTCCTCGCCAAACCCGTTCTGACCATGCCTGATGTCACCCGTCCCTTCACTGTTATGACCGACGCTTCTCTCACAGCCTCTAGTGCCGTCTTAATGCAACCCGACGGAAATGGTGATCTTCACCCATGTGCCTACCTCTCCCGAACCTTCTCCCCCGCCGAACGAAATTATGACATATATGACCGAGAACTCCTTGCGGTCATTCATGCCTTGGAGGAATGGCGTCACTATCTTCAGGGAACAGGTCTTCCTGTCACTATTCTCACCGATCATAAGAACCTTACATACTTCCGCCAACCTCGTAAACTCTCCCGCCGCCACGCTCGCTGGCAATTCTTCCTCCAAGATTTCGACCTCTCCTTCCATCACCTCCCCGCTTCTGCCATGGCCCCAGCTGATGCGCTTTCTCATCGTAATGATGTCGACACATCCTCTGATAATGCCGACGTCACCCTTCTCCCAGACACTCTATTCGTTCGTACTTTGGATATCGCTATCTCTTCTAAACTTTCTTCTCTTACCGCTTCTGATCCTTTTGCTGCTGCTGCTCTTTCCGCCCTCAATGAGGGAACTTCTCTTCTTCCTCGTGCTTCCCGACATGATTGGGAATTTTCGGATGGTCTCTTGTATTTTCGTCATCGTCTTTTTGTTCCTGAACCACTTCGTCGTGACATTGTTCGTTCCTGCCACGAATCTCCTTCGGGGGGTCATGGTGGTATTCTTCGCACCCAGAACCTGGTCGCTCGCGACTATTGGTGGCCGGGTCTTTCTACCTTTGTTCGTCGTTTCGTTCTTGGATGCGCCACTTGTCAGGCCTCCAAAGTTAATACTCATCCTTCTGCCCCTCCTCTTTTCCCACTTTCTTCTTCTGCTACTCGTCCTTTTCAACAGATCTCCATGGACTTTATTACTGATCTTCCTCTTTCTTCTGGTTTCGATTCTATTTTGGTCGTGGTCGACCATGGGCTTACGAAGGGGGTAATTTTCCTCCCTTGTCTTAAAACCTCCTCTGCCGCCGACGTCGCCCTCCTTTTCTTTAAACATGTCTTCCCTCGTTTCCTCCGTCCACTCTGTCACCGGCAAAACCCCTTTTTCATTAATCCTTGGCTACGAACCTCGAGCCTACCCTTCCATCGGTAAAACATTCCTCCCTGACCTTGAATCTTGCCTATCTTTGTTATCCGAAGCCCGGAAAGAAGCCCTTGACGCTCATGAACGTGCCCAATGCCTCATGAAGGAACGCGTCTCATCCCGCTTCACACCCTGGAAAGTCGGAGATAAGGTCTGGCTTGACAACAAAAATCTTCACCTCCGCTACCCTTCTCGAAAACTCTCCCCTAAACGAGAAGGACCATTTGAAATTTCTCAGGTACTATCTCCCGTCTCTTATTGCCTCAAACTCCCCCCCACATGGCGCATCAACGACACGTTCCATGCTTCTAAACTATCGTCCTATCGGGAGACCCCGGAACATGGCCCGAACTTCCTATCTCCTCCTCCTGATCTGATCGATGGAGAAGAAGAATACGAAGTGGAGCAAATTCTTTCCCACAGAGGAACTCGTGGCTGTCGCCAGTACCTCGTGTCGTGGAAGGGATGGCCTTCTTCGGAAAATACCTGGGAACCGGAACGGAACTTGTCCAACACCGCCTCTCTCCTCTCCGCTTATAAAGCCCGTCACCCCAAGGACTTCCCCCCACCATCCTGACATGCCTCGCCGCCCCACTCGTCGCAATACACCTCCTTCCTCTTACTCCCGCACTTTTGGTCTTTCATATCCTAGTATTCCTATTATCCCAAACCTCTTCCCCTCTCATGTTCGCGATGCTCTATTTGCCGCTGTTCTTGAAACTCCTGATTTGCTTTTCACTTTGGAACAGAACGTGTTTTCTTCTTCGCTTCCTCATGCCTCCTTGTATAATGGGATTCGCCTTTACCATACGTACCTTCGCCTTCATTCTTACAATTCTCTTTCTCATTCTTCCACTGCTTCTACGATACATGCCGCTGTTCGTCAAGGACTAATGGATCTTCACTCCAACACCCTCTCCATTCTTGTAGACTCGGGATTCTCTGATGCTGTTGCGTCCCTTCACCCCTCTCGTCTCTGGAACGTCCTTCGCCCTCACTGGGAGCATCTCACAGATCGACAACGTCGTCTTTACGTCGAAGTAGCTCGGGAACACTCGTCTCCCTTCCCCTCTCCATTTGAGACTGACGAGAATGTTCCTCCGTCGATCAGTCAGCCCTTTCAGACCAATCCCCCTCGAAGGGGGACCCCAGCCCTCTCGCTCGTCCCAGTCGTTCTGGAACAGACTTCGTCCCGCTCTAGCCCTACGTCCTCCAGACTCTCTCTTTCTTCGCCCACCTCTCCGTCCCTTAGTCGTCATCGACGAACCTCCTCTCGCCTGTCTCTCCCAGGGCAGCCCTATCCTCGACCAATTGGGACAGTTTCTTCCCCCGTCACCGTCAACCAGCCCATCCCAGTTCCCCCTCCTCATTTCTCCAACGCTGCACGCAACGATTGGGGAAATTCGCCTTCTATGGAGATGACCCCTGGACCTCCTTGTCCTGTCTGTGCCAGCCCGGACCACACTTACGTTCAATGTGTGGCTTATCGATGTAGGCTTTGCGATCAATGAGGACACCCTGCTCACTCCTGTCCCACTATCCACCTCTGTCGACTCTGCGAGACCGTCGGACACCTCGAGTCTGATTGCCCCTTCTGCGTCGAATCATCCAACGAGGAGGACCGCGACGTTGACAATGCCATTGAGCACAATTCGGGAGGACATTCGACTTAGGGTTATGTTGGAGTCGGAGTCTCCAGGGTACGAAGGGGGTAATGTTACAGTCGACATAGTCCCTGAGGGTTGTACCATTGCATTGTCCCATTCCTTTTCGTTTTCTCACATCGATTCACCTCTTTTCCTTTCGGCCGACAGATCCCTTCTATTTTCTCTTCCTCCGTCTTCGGACTAACTTCCTATCTTCTTATCTTCCTATCACCTTATCGCCTTATCTTGTATGCATAGCCTCCCGCAGCTTCTGACTCATTCTTACTGCGGATGACTCACTTTCCTTCCATGTGATTCCATCGCATTCCATCTCGATTCCCCCTTATGTATTTCTCTCGCTCACTGCTACTACATAGCTTGGTCCGTGTGCTGCACTCTCCTCTATAAATACCCGTAGCACGATGGTGTTTGTTCCTTAGCTAGTTCTACGCAATTCAGCGTCGATTCTCAGCTGCCTCGAGCTCTTGGTGTGTGCACGCAAGATAGAGAGACCTTCTCTTTGACCAAAGCTAGACTTGACGGACTCTTCATGAGATTCTCGTCTAGGCTTGTGGTATTGCTTGACGCACTCGACGCCCAGCGTAACATCCTTTGCCGAGGTGGGTTTTAGTCACGGGCTGGGTTCTACCGGACAGTTTTTGCCAATGTGGCCCTGGCCACGGCACCTATAACAGTTAAGTGCTCGGGGGCACTTCTTGGTGAAATGGCCTAGTCGGCCGCAATTGAAACACGCCGGGCAGTTCTTGGTTGTATGCTCGCAGCTCGTGCAAGCTTTGCAGGGGTAGTGTCCTGCAGTCGATGGCTTGGGCCCGGTGGCACTCACGGGGAGGCCGACACACGGGACTTCTCTTGATACGGCTGAAGCGATAGCTATCAAGTGGTCAGAGAATTAGGGTTAGAGATGAGGATACGTGTCCGTTGCACGTCTATCGAGTATCGCTTGTAAGGTTACAACCTACACGGTCAACCTAGTTGATGGGCTCGAAGTAAGGATGAGAACTCTTGATGAGTCGCAGACGGCGGGTACTGGTCACTAGAGAGCCCCAGAGGGTACTAGGATGAGAGCCGAATATAACAAGACTGGAGAGTCTTGCTATTGGTGATTCCATACTATATATACTATGCTACAGAGTGCACGGACCATGACATGAGGGCCGGCACTTACTACAAGAGGTAAATAGATAAAGCCATGAGGCAACAACGTGGTGTGGCAGCACGAGGCCAGGGACCATGAGAACAATGAAAGGGGGCCACGTACCATGAGGTGTGGCAGATCTATAGATAGATGAAAGGAAGATCGAGATGCAATCGAGATCTATCAAGATACAAGATGCAGAGATCGATACGATGAGATCGGCAGCCGATGAAAGGTGAAGAGGCCGGGCATCTATAAAAAGGTAAACAATAGTAAATACTCGCGATGACGATAGTGTCACGTGATGACCAGCATCTAGCTGTCATGTGACCAGGGGAGAAGCGCTGGGGATAAGTGTTGCGAACATCGTCGTAACCTAACTTTGCCCCTAGTCTAGGGTTCCGCATCTGGCATTCCCCCTTTCAAGACATAGCCGCGCGCTTATCCCCAGCGCTTCTCCCCTGGTCACATGACAGCTAGACGCTGGTCATCACGTGACATCTATCGTCATCATGGGTATTTACTATTGTTTACCTTTTTATAGACGCCCGGCCTCTTCACCTTTCATCGGCCGACGATCTCATCTCGTATCAATCACTGCATCTTGTATCTTGATAGATCTCGATTGCATCTCGATCTTCCCTTCATCTATCTATAGATCTGCCACACTTCATGATACGTGGCCCTCTTTCATACTTCTCACGGTCCCTGGCCTCGTGCTGCCACACCATATTGTTACCTCACGGTCTTTATCTATGTAACCCTTTATAGTATGTGCCGGCTCTCATGTCATGGTCCGTGCACCTTGTAGCATAGTATATATAGAGTGTAATCACCGATAGCAAGACTCCCCAGTCTTGTTATATTCGGCTCTCGTCCTAGTCCCCTTGTGGCTCTCTAGCAATCAGTACCCGCCGTCTGCGACTCCAAGAGTTCTCATTTTTATCTTCGAGCCAACCATCCATAGGACGACTGCGTAGGTTGTAACCCTACAGGCGGTATCCATAGAACGTGTACAACGGCACATTATCCTCTTTCTAACCCTAATTCCCTTGACACTTGATAGCTACCGCTTCAATAAGCGCGCGGCTATGTCTTGAAAGGGGGAAAGCCAGATGCGGAACCCTAGACTAGGGGCAAAGTTAGGTTATGACGATGTTCACAACATAAGGAACATACACCATCATGCTACGGGTATATATAGGGGAAGGTGCGATGCATGGACCAAGCTATGTTGTAGCAGTGAACGAGAGAAAGACATAAAGGGAAAATGGGGATGGAATGTGAAGGAATCGCGGGGAAGGGAGTGAGTCATCCACAGTAAAGATGAGTCAGGAACTGCGGAAGGCTATGTATACAAGATAAGAAGATAAGATGATAACAGTAAAGATGAGTCAGGAACTGTGGGAGGCTATGTATACAAGACAAGAAGATAAGACGATAAGAAGAAGAAGTTAGGTGAAGGACGGAGGAAGATTAAAGAGAAAGGATCCATTTGCTGTTAATAAAAAGGACAAGTTAATCATAGAGAAAGAAAAGGGGCCAGACAAAGAGACAGTACAACCCTCAGGGACGATGTCGACTGTAACACCCTTCTCTCAGTTTCATTGCATCCATCACACAACTCAACCCAACCCCATCATTTAGGGTTTGTGATCCCAACTCACATGACTTGGCTTTCACAAATGAAAACCCACTGGACCAACCTTCCCCACACATCCACAGAATCTAGTACCAGATTCTCGTGCATTCCCCTTCACTGCATTCCACCCATAGCACAGTCTACACTGTATCCATTTGTAGTATTGTTGTACAACACACTTTTCACCCTTCCTCTCACTGAGCAACCCCCTCACGAAGGCCTTACAAATGTGCATCATAGACTTCTAATTACATAATCCACTGCCACGGACAGCGCCC